>JAAAIY010000049.1:115520-142019 GCA_016098105.1 Actinomortierella wolfii
CGAACAAAGTGATATTGAAGCAGTTTCATTGTTCCGCAAGGCAGCAGACCAAGGGAATGCAAATGCACAGAACAGTCTTGGATTCATGTATCTGAATGGTCGTGGAGTCTGACAGAGCTACATCGAAGCATTTGCGTGGCTCTTGATGGTTGCAAAAAGTGGCAACTCACATGCCCAGAATGCTGTTGGCTGGGGGTATGATCTTGGACAGGGAGTCAAGCAAAATGATCAACTCGCCTCTGAATGGTACTCCAAGAGTGTGGACCACGGTGGTCACTATGCCATGTTCAACCTGGGGTCGATGTGTGAGCTTGGGATTTGCATTGAGCGGGAAGAAGTAAAGCACTTCGCTTGTTTCGAGCATCTGGCGATGGAGATCCTGCTGCGCTTCTCCATATTGAATGGCTGACATCTCGTCATTATAGAACCCCAACAAGTGACGCAGATGCCGTCTCGCTGTATCTCGAAGGTGCAGCCAGAGGATATGCAGCTGCCCAACACAGCCTTGGTCGGATGTATGAGAAAGGTCGCGGTGTTCAGAAAGACATATACAAGGCGATGGAATAGTATGAGAAGGCAGCAGGTAATGGCCATGAGGACTCGGAACAACGCTTGGAGTTTCTCCAGAGTGTGCATGCTTCGAAGGTTAATGGAAGTGTGCCTTGAGATATCCACAAACACACACATTCTGCGTTTCGTGCACTTGTACGGGTAGAAGCAACGAATACCCACTATTTATCATGTAATAAACGAAATCAAGCATGATGTCTTCGTCTTGCCATGGCGACTGCGCTACCACTCCGGCTCAATAATTCCCTTTTCTAGTTTGATACACCAACTTTCTAGGCCAGACCAGATATTTGGTATGGCGGAGTAACGCCACAATCATGACAACGTCCATGTTATCCCTTGATTCTTAATGCTAGGTAAATGAATTCCTTTAAAGTACAACATTATAAATTGACAGGGATGTAATTGCCACTCTTGACATCCTCGCCAAAGATCGCGGCTTCCTTTAAACTACAGAGCCTAAGTCACGACGCTTCCAGTATTGTTTTTTTTCTTACAAAGGCAATAAGTGGAAAAACAGCTTCACTATATTCATAAAGTCAAAACACATGAATGACACAAGACAAGGGGCATAAGCTTTTGGTTGGGAATCGTGATTGGTAAAATGGCAAGGCTGCAATTTATTGGAGAGCGTGTCGTTGGAGTACAGAAGAAAGAATTTACTCCTTGACCTTCTTGGAACCACTATTGATTGAAAAAAAACAAAAGCAACGCCAAATGTGGTTAGATTTGAACATTTGTAACGAGCGAAGAATATCCATGATAAATAAAATGGAACATACCGGAGCAGACCAGTGCGGCGGGCAGCAATGAGACCAGCCTTCTGACCGGGAACGGAGTCGCGAGCGACGGTCGAAGCGTGACCAATGTGCTGGTGGTTACCACCACCTGTTTTAGAACAAAGAGAAAAACCAAGGGTGATGAGTCTCCTGATCCAAATTGAGAAACAAAACAACACTTTACACAGTATCGTCTGATGTTATCCAGAGGCTTACCGTGAGGATGGTCAACAGGGTCTGTGATTCAGAAAGAAAATCAGAAAAAGAAAAATCGTACAAGTTAGACTTTTTGCTCTGCAAAAGAAATAACATGCTCAAATAATATAAAACAGACAACATTGAATAAGGTAGAAAACATACTCATAGCAACACCACGAGTACGAGGCCAGCTGTTGCGCTTGACGCGGTACTTGTGGTAGGCGCGACCGGCCTTGAGCAGGGGCTTGTCGATACGACCACCACCGGCAACAATACCAACGGTGGCACGGGCGGTCGAGGCAACGACCTTCTTGGCACCGGAGGGGAGCTTGATGCGGGTCTTGCCCTCATCGGGGTTGTGGCCGATGACGGTAGCATAGCCACCCGAGGTACGAGCAAGAGAGCCACGGTCACCAGTGGTCTGCTCAACGTTGCAGATAACGGTACCCTCAGGCATGGAGCCAAGGGGAAGGACGTTACCGACGTTCAGGGCAGCCTTCTTACCGCAGTAGATGAACTGACCGGTGTAGGTACCCTCTGTTGAGAAACAAAAAAGAAACAGAATAACTGTTAGACGCTCCATTTTGATAGTTTTCCTTATTATGGGATCCAAATGTAGTCAATGTTGCAAGTGTTCCTTACCAGTGGCGATGAAGGTCTCGGTGCGCATCTTGTATCTGTGTTATGAAAAGACAAAACAGAAAAGCACACGCTTGTGAGTTATACAAGCGTACAAATCCCAACAAGAGTGCACAGTAGATGCTTCCTGAGGCCGATATCTGAGTTTCGGGTGTGCACTGCATTTCCATAGGGACTGCAAGGTGAGGCAGTTGGACGATTGGTGTTAGGCTGGCTATGGTCTACACTCTTCTACTGTTGGACAACTTCTCGTTATGCGATGACTGGGCAAACAAAGTTGATTCACCCTGAGAGCTGTGTTCCGCCATTACAGAGGATCCTGCAGTGATGAAATGGTCTCAGCTCTAATCGTTGCGATGTAGCCGCTGTTCCTACGAGCTTTCACTTATTCATCCTGATTAACGACCTTCCTGCTAGTAACAGATTCCGAAATGAGTTGATTGCCTCGACTGTGTGCCTCTCCTCTGCCTTTGTGTCTTGCTGTGTTTGGTACTGGGCTTGCACGGGCTTGTAGGCGATTATTACCTGTAGGGGTCACGGAACTGGACCTTGGCAAGGGGAGCACCACGGCCGGGGTCGTGGATGACCTCCTTGACAACACCGCGGATGTAGCCGTGACGCTCGGCGTAGTCGAGCGAACGCAGCTTAGCGGCACCCTTGCGGAGACGGGTGTGGGACTTGAAGATTCCTCCAGACTTACGCTGAGCACGAATAACACGACCCATTTTAACTAGTCGATGGAAAAAAAGGTGTGATGTAAATCAGGCTGATTAGCGACAAAGTCTTCGCCCTAAAGAGAGATGAGTTGGATTCCTGCAGAGGTTCCCCATGAAAGATTCGTATATGTGCTTTGTTGCCGCTGTTGCTGTTCCTATCTCGTTTCGTCAAAGTGTTGCCTCTTGAGTAGCAAAGTGTCCGTTTGATGTTGGTGTTCTCCTTTGAGACAGTGGGGTAGCGTTCTCCTCCGTAGTAACGTTGGCTACCATTCATGCACACTGCCTCCTAGGTTGTCTAGGAGTGCTATGAAGTGGTATAGCTCCCTTGTCCATCATAGGTTCATGAAGCCTTCGCTTCTCTTTTTTTCGACGTCTCCATCTTCAAGTTGATGTACGGTGTTCTGCCATGAGTGAAAGTCGCCCATAATGCATAGAAATCGCGACATAGACATCCCATATGGTGAGCACAACGATAACGAGTGTGCTGGTGTATGCTATTTGGTTGATGACTGGATGGATGGCTGGATCGACAGATGGATGGATTGCCGGCATGCCCCCTCAGCGCCGGATTGACGATCAGTCTCCGCAAACTCACAGATTAATCGTGATCGAAAAAGGCTGAACACAATTCACACCACACAGAAATTTAATAGGCCACAAGTCTAGTGACTGCATTTCGTTTAACTACCGAATCCAGACTTTATTAGCCAACAGTACCCTTGTCCCTTTGGCAATGTTCTCTTCCTATGAGGTCCTGAGTATCCAGCTGAAGTGTCCAAATCGATCCTTTCAACGCAATAAAGTGTGATTTATATTTAAGAAGCTTTACAACGCGATGCACTGGATTTGCCGCGATACGAAATGGCGACCTCGTTGTATACCTATGGATCCTTCCTATACTATGTTGAGGCTACGAAGACCTACCCACTTGTCTGTACTCCCTTGGAATTTCTGGATCCATGTTGTACTAATGATGGCTAGTAGAAAGGTCCGTGCCACTCTGTTAGTTATAGACGCGTTCACATTCTTGTTCTGTCCTTGCCTACGATGGCGACTGTCTGTGAATATACGCGACACCGTGGTGCCAGAAATTTGACGTCATTATCTAGGGTGCCTGTTATTCGTCTCACTCCACACATTCCTTCCTTTCCTAGTTCAGTCTATTTCTTCTTCGGCCATCATTTCTCTTTTAGCCATTACTTTTGCTCTCTTAGTCACCAGCATCCATTTCTGATGCAGACCATTTCTCTCTCGCAACAGGTAACAGTCTCCCATCCCCCCTTGCATTTGTCTAACGAACTTTCGAAACTCAGCATGGTCCGTCCTCACCAACTCCACCCTCTCCACATTTATCCCTTGCAAACCAGATTGTTGCCATTGTGAATGAGTCCGCCTCCTACCTGGCCTCACTAAAAATCCCCGCGCAGGCAGCGGCTCGTCCCAAAGTGCCTACCAACCGCGTGCCTACATTGGCCACGTTCCGTCAGAACAACCAGCACCATGTTCCTCATTCAGCTACACAGAAAGCAGCAGGTTCCATTCCGGAATGTCTGCGCGTCGCAGCAGAAAAGGGCTCTCTATCTCTGGCAAGTCTGCGGGAGGCCGTGACGATCCTTGAAAAGTCTCCGCAACCGATCACGTCGACCCATGTAGAAGAACTTTTGGTCAAGGTGAAAGGTATTGTGTGGGAAACAGCTGCCTTTGCCTGGCGCGAGAAGCGAGAAGTGGGGGAGGGGTTTCGTGTGGATTGATCGGAAACTTGCGCGCTAACGCTAGATCGCCCATGACTTTGTTAGATCAATTAAAACGGTTAGAGGCGACGCGGCCCGCAATATCCACTATCAGCAATAATGGCACGACACGCTCAAGCTCGTTCTTCAACACTGGTAAATGTTTTAATTGAGCACTTTTATTCTTCTTTCCCCCTTCCTTTCCTCTCGTACCCCCAAATGTTACGTCTTTCATCCCCTCAAATTGTTCCGAAAGTTACCGTTCAACATGAATGCTAAAAGATCTGATCATATTAATGTCCGTGTGCCACCACTTTAGCCAACGGTAGAAGTCGGTCTTCTGTTTTTGGGTCCCCGGGAGGTCACACGACGTCCTTCAGTACATCGGCTAGGGCAGCAGCAATAGAGAGCCGTGCAAATTATTCGAGTTTCCGGTTTATCAATCGCAGGAGGCTACAACAGCTTGAGACAGAGGCTGTGGCAAATCCACATAATCCACAAGCCCAAGCAGAATTTTACAAGGAGTTGCTCAAGATTGAGGATTATGCAGCGTTGATTAACCGGGTCGAGTCTGGCAAGTATGCAACCTCTGAGGCATCTCTACAATACTACGCCACAGCGCTTGCGCGGACAAATCAAACAGAACAGATTGTCCCCAAGATTTTGCAGCGGTTGCGACAACAACCCATCGTTGGGACCGACGCAGAAGCAACGGCTTATTCTATAGGCCAAGGATTCAGACGAGGAGCACCTACATTGTCTTCGCCACTCTCCGAGCCCGTCGCCGCCGTAGGAGCCAACACTACCACTGGAGGAGCAGGTGCAGCGGTCGGACCACTCGGCGAAGCACTTGGTGCTGCAGGCAATAAGGGCAACCCCATTTACGTCGTCATGGACGATAGCAAAAGTATGTTACTGGTACGCTATTGATATGGGACAAGGATCGCCGAATATCCATCGTACTAATAATATCCTATTATTTTCAATTTTTGTTTCTTTGGACATATAGCGTCGAAAGGCTACATGCTTTGGCGAGGATTGCGATGGCTGGGAATTACCGTGACATACGCATTCTGTATTTTGACTTTCCTATCGCTTGTCTTTGAAAACTCGGGCTTGCTTAAACCAGCACCTACACAAACTGAGTTTGAGCCCTCGGCCGATAATAACGTTAAGTTTTCCGATGTACACGGATGTGACGAATCAAAACAGGAGTTGGAGGAAGTCGTTGAGTTTCTTAGAGACCCCAACAAATACAACCAGCTTGGTGGCAAATTACCAAAGGGTGTGTTACTGACAGGACCGCCTGGTACAGGCAAGACGATGCTGGCGAGAGCGGTTGCAGGCGAGGCAGGCGTGCCTTTCTTCTTCATGAGCGGAAGCGAGTTTGATGAAATGTATGTCGGTGTTGGCGCAAGAAGAGTTCGAGAGCTTTTCGGTATGTATTCCATTTTCTCATCTATAACCGATATTTTTGTGGGATTGCAGTTGCATTAGCTAATATGGATACTATCATTCTTTCTCCTTACTTCATCGTGTACGTGTAGCTGCTGCAAGGGCCAGAGCACCTAGCATTGTTTTTATCGACGAGTTGGATGCTATTGGTGCAAGACGTAACCCTAAGGACCAGACATATATGAAGCAGACGCTCAATCAGTTGCTCGTGGAGCTGGACGGGTACATTTCGACAAGAGTTGGAGCATGATTGTCACTATACTGAAATATTCAGTGTTTATTGTTCAGGAATTGCTAATATTCGTCAACAATTCTCTTTGCCTCATATAGATTTTCACAAACGGAGGGTGTTATTATCATTGCAGCAACCAACTTTCCAGAGCTCTTGGACAAGGCCTTGGTACGACCTGGACGCTTTGATCGCCACGTTAGTGTCCCCCTGCCTGATGTTCGTGGACGCATGCAGATTTTGAAGCACCATCTGAAGAACATCAATGTGGCTCATAATGTGGACATATCCGTTATTGCACGCGGCACTCCTGGATTTTCTGGTGCCGATCTTGCAAATCTGGTGAACCAAGCTGCCATTCAAGCATCGCGCGAAGGTGTAACTGAGGTTGGCATGAAGCAGATTGAATATGCCAAAGACAAGATTCTTATGGGTGTTGAACGCAGAAGTCAAGTCGTGACCTCAGAGTCCAAAAAGCTGACAGCCTATCACGAAGGAGGACACGCGCTAGTCGCTCTCTTTACACCAGGAGCAATGCCCTTGCACAAAGCGACAATCATGCCGCGAGGTAGTGCCTTGGGCGTGACGGTCCAACTTCCTGACATGGACAAGGATTCATTTACGCGTAAAGAGTACCAAGCTCAGCTCGATGTCGCGATGGGAGGACGGGTTGCTGAAGAAATGATCTTTGGTGCCGAAAATGTGACGAGTGGATGCTCGTCCGACATTGTGCACGCCACCAAGGTTGCAAGGATGATGGTTACTCACTATGGTATGAGCGATAAGGTCGGACCTGTGGCCCACACCGAGGAGGATATGGCCACGTTGTCGACCCCTACCAAGCAACTGATAGAGTCCGAGATCAAGGCCTTAATTGAGGCAGCGCAAGCACGCGCTACGCAGCTTCTCAAGACCCACAAAGAGGAGCTACACCGGTTAGCCAAAGCGCTGGTGGAGTACGAGACTTTGACACAAGAGGAGATTCGAAGGGCCATTGAAGGCAAACCCATTGTCCGGTAGCATCAATACAGCAATTAGACATTATTTTCTCGTACTCAATGGAAGCTATTGTTGAAACGTGCTTTTATATCACTTTCTGTTTTCTCGTTTACAAAGGCTCTGTACGATCTTCCCATCCTTCACTAAAATCCCACGAGTTGGTACTGCTATTCCAATTAAGCATAATTTTGGCCACGATATGCTCCTGGAGCAAGTCACCGTAGACATGAGGGAATACGCGGTTTGGAGGTACGGGATCCCAACGGACTAAAGGTTGGATGCCACTGAATCTGATCTTGAGGATAAGTAGCTCAGGGAACTTGTCACCTGGGAAATAGCGGTTAGCAGTGCCAGGCACCTGCGCTGCCGTAGAGAGGTGGTAAAAGCCGTCCTTGCGGTCGAGATCAGAAAGCGGCAGCACCTTGTCGTCCTTGTTGAATGCCGAAGCAGGCGAGATGAGTTTGTACACGAAAGTGGGCAACTCTGTGGGTGTGTGATCTGTCATGGTAATGTGGTCGCGTGAATGAGTGAGAGAGAAAGAAGGGAGGTCAACAATTATTTCTTTTTCTAGACAATCCCAGTTGCGCACTCATTGTAATGCCTTATGAAGCTCACAGTCGACTGACCAGTTGTCTGCGCTCTTACGAAAGACCTGCCAACATTCTGACCACTGTCGCCACAATTACTGCACATCTGCGTGTGTGCGACCTTTCCTCTTTCGATTAGACCATTCATTTGTCTTTTTTTTTTTTTGCTGCAGACGCCATTGTCCCTCCCTATATCCCTTAGCTCAGACCTGTACTCAGCCCTCAGCCTTTTTTTATGAGTGGTGTTCCTTATAAAGTTCCTTGGATAGTTTCTTGAATAGCTCAACCGTCCCAAAGTCCAACCTTTTTTCCCCTGTTCCAAGCACAGCTCTCTTCATCCTCTCATGTCCTCATTCTTTTCATTCCATTCCATCCTTTTCTAGTTATTGTTAGCTGTTCCTCGACTATAAAACGCTTTTTTAGGGTTAGCTCTGCACCCAACAATGTTCTCTTCGTTTGGTAACCGGCCTCAACCCCGCCGTTCCTCTGTAGCTTCTGAGAACCGAAATTCGCACACAAACTTTACCCCGACTCGACCTCAGCCAATTCATACTTCGTCTTCAACACGTTCCGCTCACCCGCACAGCCGCGACCGCCGATATCGCGACACGCGTTATGTTCAGGAAATATACATCGACGACGACGACAGTGAAGGCGACGAAGATGGCGGTATCATCATCGTCATGCGACGGGCAGAACCCGAGGTTCCTGTGTACTACTATGTTTGGCTGCCATATCTGCGTGGCTTCATCCTGCTCCTAGGCTGCGGCCTCTTGGCGATTGACACTTATACAGTGATTGCTATTAGACATCAAGTCGATGGCACCATCCGACGAGCAATCTTGGACTTGACGACGATACTCTTTGCTCTGTATACATTCTTCGGCACCTTGCCCATCCATCAGCTATGGCGTCGTGTGTTGCTCTGTGTATTCGCTTCGCTATGGTGGATCAACACATTGATCGTTGTTAGCACTGACATGGGAAAATGTCGGGAAACAAGTCCATCTTATTGTGGCCTCGAGTATTTCGCAATCGCGCTGTCTTTCCTCACAGCTATAGTCCTTGTTGTCGAGATGCATGGTACCTATCGAGAGTATATGCTGAACAAACAAATTCGCAAGAACGCCTTGGAAGGTGAAAGCAGCGCCGGAGAAGGCAGCGGGTACGAGCTCAATCAACATCGAAGGGAACGCGTTTCAAGTGCTGCTGGTACCGCCGATGCAGATATGTACGTGTACGACCAACGACATCGTACCATGCGTTCACTTTCGCGCACGTCATCCATTGCGACTTTGCCAGCATATGATAGCGTGCCCTATAACCCTTCGGGACCCACATATTATCATCCACCGAGCATCCTTCCAACGCCATCTCAGCCATCAACACCACCTCCTCCAAATTTTGACGAGGCGATTCGGAGCGGCAGCCAGCCTGTATCGGGACAACAAGACCCAGCTCGACCACAGCCAGCTCCACCCTCCCCTTCTCCGCCAGCATATCCAGCAACAAATGTATAGTCCTCAAGTAATTATTCTATTCCCAATATCACTCTGGCAACAGTTTCCAGAAAAAAAAAAACTCTTAATGGGCTCTATTCAGGGTTGCTACAACAAGGAGAGTGGGACCATAGGGAGCATTTCGAAGACAGTAGTAAGCGCCACTATATCCTCTTCAACTAACTTATACAGATCCATTCGTAATATATATTTGATGATGTATTTTCATTTTTTTTTTTGCTCTATTCACTCTCCAAAAAGTTTATCATCGTCCTCAAACGATGAGGATCTGGATATCTCTCTAGTTACGCAGGGCTCGCCCGAGAAGCAGCCGCTTGCATATATCGTTTCCCGCAGAGGGTGCATATGGGGTTTTACTATAAGACGGGGTAGGCGTATGCGAGGGATAAAATAAAACTTGCGGGATCATCCACCGGAAATCTCTATATAAAGGGGAAGAAGAAATCACCACCCTTGCATGGCCGAAAATTTAGCTTTGAGGAGCGAGAGGGGAGAGAGGCGATGCGAGCAAAAAAGATATTCCTGTTACAGTTGCAATGTACGCTAGCATTCCACTGATGGAGAGCTGCGGCCGAGATGAGTTTCACTGGTTTTCAGGCTACGCTTCTTGTAGCTATAAATGTATCCCAGCTTGTCAATCGAGCACATCTCGCTACACTTTATGCATAACAGGCGATACTCAACAGAGTATCAGTATACACGCTGGCTAGCCCAGTGGCTATCTGGGAATCCTATTCCTAGTTGCTTGAATTGCAAGGGATAGTGGCGACGGACAATAATTTCCTTTTCTGTTTCCTCACTCTGCATCAACTACATACATCTTTTCATGTGAGAGTATAGTACTCCTCTCTTTTCTATGCTGTGCAACCCACGAGTAACAACTTCCTACTTTGGTCAACCCCTTGCGACTTCATTAAAAGAGGCGCTATAGTTTGTAGGGATGGTTATTGGCGGGGTTGCTTTTCCACGTGGCAATCCTTACCTTTCGCTGAATTAAGCGCTCTACATCTTCAAGAGTGGACCGTCAACTTTCCTTCTATTTAAACGTTACGAAGGTCCCTGTGCACTGTCTTTGCAAACCATCAGTACCATGTATTTACGTTGCTCTTTCTTTTGCGGGTGGTGGTGTTGTCCACCTGGCAGGTGTATATTGACATTTGCCAGTATATCCGTTGTTGTCTATAACTTTGCGTTTCGAAGAGACAGGTCCGTATCGACTTATAAATGCCGATGTTGTCTTATCGACAAACACCAGTGACTTGATCCAGCTAGAGGAAGCCTTTCACACAAGGCATGTTAAGGTAGTGCTGCACAAGAGGTCGATACCGCTGTCTAAGCATCATCATTACTATTAATAACAGGACAAACATTTGTTCCAGCTAACATTAGCGTCGTCAATAGTAATAATAATGGAAGGAACAACAACACGTGGATGCAAGCGATGTAGCTATAAACTCAACTGCGCATGGTGAGTGTTCATCGCTCATAGCGTTCGTCACTCGTGGATAGCATCGTATTTAGATGCGACTTTTATCATGCCATAAGGTATCCAAGGTTGTCGACGTCTTGAAACGAATAGATACCACTGCCTTAAGAGAGCCACAACAGTTTCTCATCATATTCCTCTATTCCTCTTCTGGTGGGCTGTTTTCAAAAATGTGTTGCGTCATTCCAGGCTGGGGGACTTGCCAGGAGTCCAATCTCCCCATGGAGACAAATCGGACCAGTAAACGGTACAGCCATGCGCAAAATAAAACTGCTGACTCTTGCAATAGCCCACCATCTTTCTTTCCATCTCTCCCCTCTCTTTGAACCCTCCTTGTTAAATGCAACATGCTTGACAATTGTCTTGCTTCTTTTCCTCTTTACTGACTTCTTTTATCCTTTGTCAAGCAAAAGAAAGAGAGGGTGTTTGGGCTCTTACTTTGCCTTGACCCAACCTCCTCCCCAAGCTTCCCCCCCCTCTTCGGTATCACGTACCTCTGCCAAACTAAAGTACAAGCCAATGTCAAAGCTCGTGCCCCTCCAGATCACTATCATTGCACTGGCTGTGGTGTCAATTATACTGAGTCTCCTCTACCACCTCTCTGTCGAGGCCATACGCATCTTCTATCAAGAGGTTCCTCCGAGCGACGAGCCAACGCGGTTACCTCCGCCTGACCCCAAACCGCCACTCTTTACACCCTTTGGCATAATAAGTTTGGTAGCGCTCTTGTTCACACTTGTGATCCATTTTGCCCAACCAGACTATCTCGAGCCAAGAGAGGAGGAAGGTGCTGAAGAGTTGGCTAATGGAAATGATGCCCGGGGTTCTCGGCCTGCGTCGCTCCCGTTGTCATCGTCCACCACCCTATCGTCATCATCACCACCACCCTTATCAATCTCTAAAACAAAAAAGATTTATCGCCGTTGTTTCATAGCTCGCTCCAGTATCTTTTCGTATCCTAGACCTCCCCTGCCGAGATCTGTTGCAGAGGCAACCCCAAGCGCGGAGAAAGGACGGCTAGTCTCAGTGTGGTTTGTTGCTCGAGCACTTCCATGGCTTGTTCTTCTTGCCCTGTGGATTGTCGTTTGTGTGGGCTGGTTCGTCTTTCTCTATGCACCGCGATATAGGACATACACACTGATTGTGCCTGGAGATGGGTGGATGTCCTGGCTCGATTTCTTCAATACTGTCAAGACTGTTGAGGAGAAGTGGATTGGTCCGTATCAGTGTAGGAACATGGAGCTACCCTGTCAGCTGTTACTTGCTCAGGCAATCCTGGCGCTTTTGCTAGTGTTACTTCTCTTGGCAGAGATTATCATCTTATACATTGGACAACGGTCGCTGGCAAATGCATCATCGACCCGCCAGGCTATCAATCTACATATGCAAGATCGGGTGCGCCCACAGCGTCAGCAGAGAGTCCACCATCATCGTGGCAGACCCCAATCAACAACTGCAGTCAAGCCGCTCCCTTCAATACCTGAAGCATCATCCATTCCAACACACAGTTGAACTCACCGCTACTTCAGCGCCACCATTGTCTTAACGAGCAGTCACCCCTTGGGCGAGCGGAATTTTTGAAAAAAAAAAAAATAAATACAGCTTTAAATACTATTCTTGAACATTAGCGTATTGTAATGAGAGTGTAATTTGATGTCCTGAGCTCGATTGAAGCACATTCATCCATTTCGTCTCTCTCCCCTCTCTCTACGTTCTTCCCCTTTTTTATTTTTTTATTTTCAACTTTCTTGATGGTCGTACCGTCGCCACCCAACGGCAGCAACGGGAAGAAAAAACGCAACAAAAACGCTCACCAGTCAAACCACTACCGAGCTACTCACCACTCGGGCTCCAAAGCAGACCGCAAGTCCGGAGGCAAAGCCGGCAAGGGCAACAAGTCGATTAACAAGCTCTTTCATTTTGGCCAGACAGGCCCTCACCTCGCCAAGTTTAAGCGCCAGCAGGAACTCAAGAAGGCCAAGCGGGCTAGCAAAAGTTTAAACAAGAATAAGCAGCAGCATCATCATCATCATCATCATCCACCACAGCAACAGCAGTATCGTGGCGCTAACCGAAAAAAGAAGTACCATCACCATTACGAGTCTTCGCCAGATCAAGCGACAGAGTACGGTAGTGGTTCCGATAGTCAGTTGAGCTCAAACAACTACTCTGATAGCGGCGAGGACGAAGGTTACGAGCACGACAGTGATTTCGAGACTGGCTTTACGTTTTCACCTTCGCACGATACCGCAGAAGCATCATCTTCTCACTCTCAGCACCACCACAACTTCCAGCAACCACCTCTGAAGCGTCTTCAGCCGTCTCAGCAAGGACCAAAGAGATATACCTTGGACGATCACCTTCCCATCTACCAGCAGTCAGGAAAGACAACCACCAACTTTGAGCGGTACCTATCTCATTCTGCGGCTACTCCATACGAAGACGAATCTTTCAGCAGCTCTGTGACATCTTCTCGGTCAGGATCTCCAAACCCTTCTTCTTCAACCTCTCAAAAAGCACTTTCGCGGCAGGCACGGAGGCACGAGGAACGAGAACGTGCAAGAGCTTTACGTCGTTCCCAACTAGAGCAAGCTAAGCAGAACCGACCACCACTGTTTGAAGAGTACAAGGAAGGCGACCTAGAACACTTTGAAGAGCGCGCTCGACTTCGGAACAAGATTCGCAAGCAGGAAGCTTTGCTGCGTCAGAACCCTGGCCGTGCCAAGGAGATTCTTCGTCAACAACAACAACAGACAGGAGAGGAGATTATATTTGTGCAGCCCAACGCACCTGTCAACAACAAGAAAAAGAATAAGCGAGAGCGTCAACAGCAATTGCTTCAACAGATCAGACAACAGAACACCGAACAACACAATACCGATATCCCAACTACCGCCACCATCATGAGTAACAACAGCTACGTAGCTTTACAAGAAGAATCAGATGGGTCTCGCTCTCCTTCTTCGGATATGGAGGTATCTTCGGGAGGCGAGTCTCCTACACCTCAGGCTTCTACACCTCCTGCGGCAGTGGATGATCTCCAAACAGGAGCTGATTATATTGCATTTGACATCTCAGATGATGAATCAGAGTTCAACAAGCAGCAGCAGAGCCAAGTTGCCCCACGACCTATATCTGTCGTGGCAGGCAGTAAGCGTAAACGAGGCACTGCGGACGACGATGGGGGTTCGGATGCCGAAGGAGCAACGGGTCCACCTCCCAACTGCCCCTGGATGGGTCATCGACGGTACTCACGGATGAAGAATGTACCCGTGATGCTGACGCAGGAGCTCAAAGACTTTGTTGCCTACATCAGTCCTACTCGTGAGGAACATCAGGTACGCAAGTATGTATTTATGAGGATTGAGAGAACGGTCAAACAACTTTGGCCTGAAGCCTCGTTGCATATCTTTGGTTCGTACGAAACGATGCTCTATCTTCCTTCCAGGTAAGTAAAACTTCAGTTATTTTGCTGTCACATGTTGTAGAATAATGTACAATTACAATTGTCAGACTATAGAGTTGTGTGATTAATAATGCTCTTTTTTCGTTAATTTGTTATCAGTGACTTGGATGTGGTGGTCAAGTTCCCGTGGACATATGCAACAAAACATCTTATGGAGTTGGCCAGACGCTTGCGATCCGACAGGGTTGCATCGTGGCTCCAGTCCATAGCAAAGGCACGCGTGCCGATCATCAAGATGCGTGAGTCAATCACAGACTTGGCGGTGGACATTTCATTCAACATTGACAATGGTGTCCAGTCGGCGATCATGGTCAAGCGGTTCATGGAGGTAGCCCCAGGTCTGAAGCCTCTGACAATGCTGGTCAAGCATTTCCTAATGCTCAAAGACTTTAATGAACCATATATCGGAGGCTTGGGCTCGTATACCACCATGATCATGATCCTCAGCTTCTTGCAACAGCATGACAAGGTCCGAACAGGCGAGATCGATCCCAATGAAAATCTTGGCCCATTGCTGATAGAATTTTTCGAGCTCTATGGATTCAAGTTTAACTACGAACGTGTTGGCATCAGTGTCGTTGGAAGGGGCCGGTACTTACCCAAGCCAGCCAGTGCAGCAAGACCCAATCAAGGAGGACGGTTTGGTGGAGGTGGACGTTTCCGACAGGATGAGTTCTTGATCTATTGTGAGGACCCCAATGACGCCACCAATGACACTGGCAGACCATCGTATAAGATGAGACAAATCCGTGAAGTCTTTGCTGGAGCACATTCCGAGCTGTCTCGGCGAGTACAGGAACGACACCAGGAGCTGTTTGGTAAATTTGAAGGAGGTCACTCTACCTCATCTTCCCACATCCGTTTTGATGACAAGAACCAAGTCGCTGCAGATTCACGAGAGAAGTCGCATGGATTACACCGCGAGCGCGAGCAAGAAAAATCTCTGATTCACGGCGTGCTATCGATCCCATATAAGGTGATACAGAGTCGACAGAAACTGGAGAACGTGTTTTATCGCGGGATATTTCAGGACATGTTTGGTCATCCACATGGGCTGGAAGGACTGGACAAGATTGAAGCCGAAGAAGCACAGCACAAAAAGATGGAAGCAGCATCAGCTGGCGCTAATGGCGGAGTCAATGGCAATGGTGGCTCGTCTTTGCCACCACCACAACATCATCGATTCGTAGGTGCTTCAGACACGTCAGACGAAGAAGGGGATAATGTCATTGAGGTTTCGGACGATGACAACTATGACGATTACAACAGCGAAGAGAAGGACGAGTACGAGCAAGCCTTTGAGAACATGTTGTCGCAAGCAAGGGAGGATCTTGGCTTTGATGAAGGCGATGTTCATGAGGTGCCAACGGCGAACAAAAACCCGGCTAATGTCGCATCATCAGAAGGTTCCATTCAGCTGCCTCAGATCTTTGGTATTCCTCCTTCATCTAAAAATGATCCGCCGCATCAATCACCACCCATGTTTCCGCAAAGACATGCTCCAAAAGGTACTGCACAAACTGCCACAACAAATGGAGAAACAGAGTCTGCTCCTAAATCAATTTCCAAAAGTAAGAAGAGGAAGTTGAGGAAAGAGAGGCAGAGGCAAAGAGAGCAAGAAATGGATAACGAGCAGCAGAAATAGGATGGTGATGGCACTGCTGCTGGATCCGCTTAGAGTGTTGACAGTAGGAGATGCATGTACACTTATGCCCTCTGCATGTTCTTCTGCTTCTTTATCTCCACTTCCTCCTACATCTTCCTTGATTGAATCATTTCCGTAGGGAAACGGGGTGGCAATATCGGGAACAACTATAATAACCCTGTGGATCTCACGGTGGCTCCCGGTGGCTCACAAGAGTGTGCCATTTGCCTGGATTAGAAAACAAAAAGAAGCTACAATACAATACACCAGCTCCAGCGCTTGACAGACTTGTATCCCACTTTCGTTTTCGCTACGGTTTTACTTCACCTCTTTGATTATGGTTGCAACACTAGTAAATATACATTCCTTGATCTGTATCATAGCAACGATATTATGGAAATACAAAAACTTCGCACATTTAATGTAAACCCGCGGGTTGTACTACATGTCTGTATTAACTCGACGTGCTACATGTTTCCATTGAAAATTAATTATTATATCACGCCATGGCGAGTCACTGTCCAAATGTATTAGTGTTCGAGTCCCAGCTGGAATACTGATCTTTGGCGATAGGTCTCACCTTTACGCAAGATGACCATTGGAGCCCATTCTTGATGATGAATAGCGTCGGGGATACGCACCGGTTCCAGGCTTACGCCAGAGAAAGGTCCCATGATGGCCCGATATGTCTGAGGACGCTGTTGATGCTGAGTAGGAGGCACGTCTGTGGCGAGAGAGCTGGTTTCGTTGATAGTGGTCATCTTGGTCGATGGCAGTTGGTCCGCATCCAAATAGCCTCCTGCATAGACGACGAGGGCTGGCTCGGAGGCTAAGAGACGCATAGAAAGCCCCGTCAGGGAAGAACGGAGTGTAGCGACATGTGGTGTTTGTGGATAGTATCCTTGTATCCGGATGGTGTGCAACGAAGATGATGCTGATTGCGACGGAGTTGTAATCGATCCTTCGATAAGAGATGGGGGATCAAGCAGATACACATGATCATATCCATATCCGCCAGGGATCTGATCAATTCCTGGGCCTAGTAATGTGCCCTGTTCTGGATTCTTGGACAGATTGAGGCAAGGTGGAAGTTGGGTGGATGCTGTGTTTGTGTCTGCGGAAATAGCCGCGAGATCGAAAATATCGCCCGTTGGGACAGGATGCTCATCCCCAAGCTTGATGAGCTTGGCGGAGGACAACCAAAGACTGTGGTCCCGAATAGAGCACTCCACCAAGGTTTCCTCCTTGTTATCATCTTTGATCGACTTTTGAAGGGCAGATGAGGCTACAGCCTTGTTCAAGACGCCATCGAGGTTCCAGTAAGTATGGTTGGTTAAGCTGACAATGGTTGATTCAGGCGCTGAATCTTTGCTGTTCTCCAAGAGCTTTGCCTCGTATTCAATCTCGACGTTCCCACTGTGGTTCAAGCGGAACTCGACCAACGTTTCTAACGTCCCTGGGTAGCCATTGGTTCCGTCAACGTCAACCAGCCGAAGTTGCACAGCATTTCTCTCATGTTCCACGCGATGAGTTGTCCAGTACCGTTTGTCAAAACCCAGAGGCCCTCCATGGTGACAGTCCTTGCCGTTTGAAACGCCAAGCGAATATCTCTTGCCGTCCAGCTGAAACTCTGCATGCGCGATTCTAATATGATTCGAGATGATAATAAATGCATCAAGAAAACCATTAGCGAGATCTGCCCTTTTTTTCCCACGAAGAAACCATTGGGGTTCCCTTTTCAATGAAACATGCGTATTCCATCAGCTACCCAATTTTACGTCTCACCTGCTCGCAGTTCTCCCGACAGTGGCACCGAAAAAGGGATTCAAGCCCTTCGCTTGCCGAATATACTCTTGCCAGTCATCGAATCCAAGAACAAGATCTTGCAACTGTCCATTCTTGTCTGGACAAGTTAGGTGTGTAATTGTGGCGCCATAGGTTAGCAAGGTCAGAGTGAGTGTAGTGTTCTCTAGTGGAAGGCGCGAAGACCATGTAGAGTCCAAGTTGACAGAGATGACGTGCTGTTCCACGAGCTCTGGCTCAGCAGCCAGCACAGTTGTATGGATGGGCATGTGTTTTTAGCTGGTTAATAAAATTTAGCCTGGAATAAAAAAGATACAAAGTGGAGAGAGGGGGAAAAATAAGTAAAAGGAGCTGTGCATGAAATAGAGTAAAAAAATGGATGTGGAGGAGGAGATTGAGCAAATGGCAAATGCCGACTAAAGTTTTCTCTTGTTCTGTTATTCTGTGGCAAGAGTCAATGGGTTCGTGTTACCCCTGTGTACATATTCTCAAGCATGAGAGCACAACGAAAGGGTATGTAATTGCTCTCAACTGGCGTTGAGTTCAAAAAAAATCAGCTGGATTGACCCTTGCTTGCCCTAATCCGCAGGAAGGAGAATCTTCCCATAGCAAAAGTAGTGGCGAAAAAAAAGAGAGAGAGAAGCCAGAGGCTGATGTCTTTGCAAAAAAGAACATAGTTCATGCTTGGTACATGTTCCCTGTTACAAACGGAGCGGAACAAGTTCTATGGAGATTTTCGTTTGGGAGCTGTGTCAACTTTCAGAGTGCACAGGCACATGTCAAACGCCCACCCGCCCTTGTGTCCATCGACTTTTTTTTTTGGAACAGCCTTTGGGGCCGGAAGAGACAAATGGTGTTCATGAAGCTTGTTTGCCAAAGGATGCCTTCATAACAACACGATCATGTTTGTTGTGGTTGTCATCAAGCATGTGTCTTTGGGCAGGAAGGAAGAGCCTAGATTTGATGACCAACGCATTATTACGGAACGGACTTGGACCATAGTCGACAGCGCGGGTTCACTGTTCTCTCAACGTTTGGTACCTGAACGAAAAATGCCAATCAAAACTCCGTAGAGTGAACCTTCGTCTTCCACATTTCTGCACCAAACCACCATCACGAGGGCTGGCTGACGGGACACTCATTTGGATTCATCTTTTATTGCCCTCTTTTTCTCTTCATCCCATTTCTCATTCGTTGCTTCGTCCTCCTCTCTTTCCTCCGACCCAACCTCCCCCTTCCGCCTTTTTTCACTCTCTCTTCTTCCCCATTGTCCCCTTCCCCGCCATCCACTGGCCCTATCCCTTTACTCCCGCACCTGCACATACTACTTCATACAGACACGCACGCACACCTTAACACCCCAACACATATACACGCATATATACCGAGAGCGAGAATGGTTCACATCTTTAGATCTGTGGTAGCCATGGCCGCTGCTGCGGTCACGCTCCTGGGTACAGCTGAGGCCTATGGTTCAGGTACGCCCCAATGTCTCTTCTCCTATTCAGCGTATTTGTAGATCAGCAAAACTCAGGTCTCAGGAACACCTATCTCGATCGCCCCCCCTCCCTCTCCTCTTGCCACTCTGTCTCTCCCCTTTATGAAGAAGCAAAGGGGACTGAACACCACGACTCGTTCAACGGCCCTTTTCATTTCCTACCAACAACTCTTCCTCTTCCTGTTGCACACTGTGACCAGGTTCTTCCTGGTGAGATGAATAACAACAAAACCCTCAAGCACCTGATTGCAGACTCCAAAGTGCTCTCATTTTGCCGTTGTGTTGTTCACAAGCGCTTGTCTTTTCCCTCGTGCGATTGAGCCTCTGGTTGGGTTCTTCTTTTTCCCTCCCCTCCCCCTCTCCTCTCCGCGTCTCCCGTCTTCCTACTCGTCAGCTCCCCAAACAACCCTGACAATTTGGGTTGACATGTAGAGCAAGGGGGGCAGGTCGTAAAGAAGCTTTTTAGTTCCATCAACGAATGACGCAGTAATGCCACCACCATGAACATTATCAAGCCTGCTACTACCCATCTGCAACACTCTTTGCGTCGTGGCCGTTGTGCTCCGTACAACCCAACGGTTGTGTTGAAACGATCCCACTCCTGTTGTAACTTGTACCACTGATTGGTTATTTCTTTAGACGCTTGGAGAGGGAGGGAGGATGAGCCAATTTCCATTCCTTTCACCGAGGAGCACAGTGTTTGTGCAGAAAGATGTAAATGGAATGGGCTTAGGCCTCTCTGTTATTTTTTTTTTGTCTCTGCCTGGGGTGTCGACACACAATTATCCCAAAATATTGTGTGTCCATGCGGCGAGACATGGAAGGGAAGGTACAGGTGCTGTGTACTAGCCTGCATATATTTATTGTCAGCACTGCAGTGCAGCAGAGTACAGTACACCCTTCAGGCAATAACAAGCAGGCTTCCCCTGATCTGTCTCCACTCGGTACTTTTTTCCACATACAGTGATCGGCTGGGTCTACTGACTGTAATTCTCCCATCATCACCTTGATTACCTTAATCCTATTGCATCTCTCTCTCTCCATCCCCCTCCTTTGTTATTTTATTTTCTCCTTCAACTGGCATTCCTCGGATGCTCATCTAGTCAGTCCTCCAACTTTCCCTACTCCCCTCTCGCTCCCCCCCCTTCGCTCCACAACATATGTTGTAATCATTTTCTATAAACTCTGCTTCTCCATCCCCTCTCGCATAAACTAGAGCTTTTTTTCTTTTACTTGGTTATTAATATTATAGCCTGTCCCCCTTAGCTCTATTTTGACATTCAATATCGGGGATAGAACCTGTTGGTACTTCACTCTTTCATAGTTCTTGTACGAGAGAGGCTAACCTTTTATTTTCCTGGGTACTTTTTTTTGCTCTTTTTTTTTACAATATTCATACTTTAAGCCGTCAACTATGATGGCACCCTCTGCAAGGACTTTGTCGACTACAAAGTATGGGTGCCACCAAACGTCACCGTACAGGCCATCGAGAAGGCACTTGCCGCCAAAGGTCTCACTCAGAAAAATGTCGACCAGATCCCTTTCGATTGCTATGATTCCTACATGAAGTATGTCTGTTCGTCTGCCTTTCCTTATGCCGAACCAACGACGGACCCATTAGGTGAGTTACTTTCTACCAACCTCTCATACAAACATATAAAACATATTTCGACTGTCAGGGCAAGCATTCTGACCAACAATGTCATAATCTACTTTTCTGACAATAATAGTGTACAATGTGCGCTTCACCTGCAAGTCGACATGTCAGAAGGCAGTGGCAGATTGTAAGGACAGGCTTGAGCTTGCTGAACAAGCTCTCGGAGTCAAGGGCCTGGTTCCCAACTGTGACGGTCCTATTGAGGGCTCTGTCTCTCCCGGAATTCCATCCGGCGTGCCTTTCCAGCCCGACAACGCTTGTTTAGCCGGCAAGTGCTTAAAGCCTCAAGGAAATGACCAAAAATGCCTGCCGGCAGTGGGTGGAGGAGACCTGCGCGTCAAGTGTCCCGAGCCTTACTTTAAGGAGGACGTGCGCTTGGCCAAGGAAGGTATTACGACGAGCGAACAGTACTGCAAGAACGGATGTTGTTTGCAGTGCCCAGCGCAGTATGCGCTCTACAAGGATGGCGCACTTGACATTGGCTTCAAGGTGACAGATTACACACGAGCTGTGTCGATGGTGTTGTCGTTCATTTTGATGATGTCGTACCTTTGCCTGCCGGACAAGCGTTCGCACCCTTCGGCGCTGATTTTGTTCTTCTCGATCTGTGTGTTCCTGTTCTCTGTGGTCATCATCTTCCCGCTGGTCGATCGCCATGGCATGCAGTGCTCGGCCGATGGCGTCAACCCAAGCACCCAATTCAACAACCTCCGATGCGCCATTCAAGGTGGTATTCTGATTTTTGCCTCTGTCGGCACAGCCGCATGGTGTACCGCGCTGATTATCAACCTGCACTTGCACACCGTGTGGAACTCGGCCTGGATGGCCAAGAAGTACTGGATGCTGCACATTCTCTGCTGGGGCATTGCGGCTGCTATCTGTGGCGCTGCTCTCGGTATGGGCGAGGTCAAGTGGGAGTACGCAACGCTCTGTCTCATTTCTCAGCGCCGTGCTTCTGAAATGTTCTTCTATCCGTTGGCCGCCATGATCTTCCCTGCCTTCTTGCTCCACATTGCCACATTCATCCACATTGCTCGCATCTCCACTCAGGCTGGTGTTGATTCGGAAACCATGTCTCGCTCAACCCTGTCCGCCGGCGCAGCCGCCGTTATTTCCCACCGTCGCCACGTCATGATGGCGATCAAGGTTCAGTGGCGCGCTGCCGTCATGGCTATCTGGGCATTGGTGACTGTGACGTTTTACTGGCTGTTCTACTTTATCCAGCTTCGCAAGATTGACCCAGAGGATCTCGAGGACCACATCTGGGAGTTTGTCGCATGTCTTTACAAGGGTATCGAGCACGATACCTGCGTTGAGACCATGAAGGAGGTTGTTCCACCCTATGTCCTCATGATCGCTGCAGAGTTTGCCGTCTCGACGATCGGAACGGTGATCTTCTTGGTCTTCTTCAAGGCTGCTCTGTGGGAGGAGTGGAAGGAGTGTCTCTCCAACGTTAGCTACTTCATCCGCGGTCGCCGCAACCAGAGGAAAGAGCAGGAACAGTTCTTTGTCATTTAAAGAAGGCAGGCGAGAGACTCAGAGATAGAGATTTCATTTTTCTTTGTAGCTCTTCCCTCACCCTCGCTAGATCCATTGCAGGTTCCTCCTCGTTCCTATTTCAGCATCACAAAACCTCACACGACTTTCCTACTATTTTTCTATACCTCTTTTATCACTATTTCTTAATACAAATCTTTAAAAAAAAATAAGATTGTAAAGAGTCCACAACGATTAGTATTGCTTCCTGATAATAGAAGTGAGGAGGGGAATATTATATTTATTGCCCGCATACAGCTACGTGAAGCACACAACAAAATATGATTACACTTGGCGGTATTCATATTCGAGAGTTTGTTTGACATAAAATAACATGTATCTGTGAAAGAAAAGAAGAGAATTTTAAAAAAAGTTAATTTTCTTGAAACGTGTACACTTCACGCCGTAATAACTAATGTCGAGTGACCTAAAAAAAAAAGACAAACAAACGAAGAAATAGACGCTACTTACGCTTTGCTCGAGAGGGCCTCTCGCTGAGAAGCCATCGTGACCTTGTGGTCATCCAGTGAAAACCACTGGTTATCCATATTAAAAATAATGGTTATGTGTAACAGATGTTAATAAGTATTCCCAAATGTTTGTAAGTCGTATCAATTAATACGTATGTATAATATATATTGTCGAATACTGTGTATCCTACCTCACCACGATGTTTAGCATAGGCCGTGTAGTGACCTGTATCCATCTTGCCCTGGTGATTGATCACCGCAAAGAGGTTGTAGATATACGATGGGTTGGGCTCGATTTCCAGATGAGCGCTACTTGGTGATGATGATGACGACGATGAGGCCGAACTCGTAGAAGTCACTGACGAAGCCGATGAGTTTGGCGTGTCAACATCGGAGACAGCTTCAGCAGATTTCTTGCTCTCTGCAAGTTTCTTATGGTGGTTGCGAATTTTTCGCTTAGCTGTAGTGGTGTACTGAGTCATGTCTAGCTTCTCCGGAAATTTGATCATCGTCTCAATCTTCGATGCGCCCATGTAGTGCTCGAATCGTTTCAGCTGAAAGCTCAAAACGGGTGGTAGAACCTTCATTGATAGTTGCTTTGTCGCATCTTGTCCATTTTTACCACATTTACTGCAGTTGTATTCGTTCGTGCCAAGTCGTTCGGGATGTGTATATCGATCAAGACAATCTGCCAATGAGTTGGGTCCCTCCTCACGCGTGCCTGCTCCGCCATTGAGTGCCAGAGTGCTAGATCCTCCTTCAGAGAGAGAAGATCCGTTGCTATAGCCGTTCGATAACGGAGAAGATGCACCGTTGGGTTGGGACGATTGGCTGTGGTGGTGATTATGTTTGTGATGATGATGGTGATGGTGATGACGACGGCGCGTCGGTCGCAGGTCCAGAGAGATGTCAAGAATTGGGTCAAATGCTGATGTTACATTGCCGCAGTTGAGACACGTCACGTCGGACTGCAACACGCCAGCAAACGTCTTGTGGATGATGCAGCGGCAGTTGTGTAGTTTGGCGTTGGGTGAGTTGGCATGTAGCTGATTCAGCGCGCTGATGAAAAATTCGTGCGCATCCTGTTGTGCATATCCTGCTAGATCAGATGACGACTTCCACATCGTGATGAGAAAGCTGGTTGGTCCATAAGGTGTTTTATCACCAGAGTAAAACTATACAATGTCATCAAAGGTACGAAGAGATTAGGTGTCACTGAATAGCAGTGATGCTCGGGTGTTCTCATGCTACCATCAGCTGTGTTTACCTGTGAGAATAACTGATCCATTTCACAACCCATACAATCGCTCTTGACCTCACATCGCTTTGAGCTGTGCATGTCGCTCAAAAAGTAACCCCGCAATAATGGATTGTGAATAAAGCACTGGAGTATGACGTTCATAAAACATGTTGAGCCCATGTTGCGGAGGCCTCGGAGTCCTAAAAATGTTAAATGAAAATAATAAATATAAGAAATGACCCAGTTTCAGGGGCAAAAATGTGTAAGCTCGGTCTGGTCAGGCGACATGCATGTAGTTTGTAGTAGCGTGAGTAAAAATCAAATATTGGAAAGGGCATCTTGACCGTGTTCAATATGACTTACCAACACAGGCTTTTAAATGTGTGTTGGCACGGATCACGGCAGCTTCTTTAGTAGAGGCGTGCCATCTGGCATAGCGTGGTCGTTTTGGACCAGTTTCTGGAAAAAGTAGAAGAACAAAAAATAAAGCACAACAATGAGATGATGAGGCACATATCACGAATCAGCAAATAGTGGCTGTAAAAAGACACGCTCTATTTATTTTAGTTCTTACCTTGCACCATAGACGCTGTTTCTGCGCTACGCAATATCTCGTCTTTGCGGATATTATCAAAGTCGCGATCATAGACAAAGTCTCCGCAGGAGTGGCAGTACAAGCTTCCCATGCTCATCTCCATGGCTGTTTTAGAATCAAGCCACCCCCCCCAAAAGAGTACACCAATACCTCGATATGGGTTAGATTTGACCTCCTTTGGTTTCGCGTTTCTGATGTTTTGATTGTTGCACAAAGAGCTCATTGGTATGCAGTGGCTCCTGTCATTATCAACCTTCACACCCCTCTTTTGTTCTTACAAAGATGGTGGCCCGAGTCCTTGGCATGTCCCTGGGCATGGCGTCGCTTCCAACAGCCTATGGAGACGCACTGCAGGCAAGCATGCATGCGACCCATCAAGGCATGGCAGGTGAGGCACGAGGGTGTAGGCAGCGAAGACTCTTTTGGAGGAGCAGCGGCATTGTCCTGTGGGTAAGACATTGATAATATGGGTGAGAAAGGATGCTCTGTTGCTAAAACGGTGTTACGCGTCAACCCAGCATGCATATCTAAAATAGTTTTCATGTAGAGCACTTGCACAGATCAGACGGTTTGGTGTACCCCTCCTTTCTCCCCTGTTTCCTGTGCCACCATGGCTGTCCGCTCGGGCTGCCCCCCCTCCCCTGGCCCATCATTTTTTGTAAGTCCCTTTGTGTTGTGTTTCTGAATTAGCTTCCGTCATCGTTTCTGCAGAAACGAACCAACGACGTCGTATTATGGTATATGCAACTCTCTTCCCCCTCCTTGCCTTGGTGTCAAAACAACCAATGTGTGGTTTTTTTTTGGTCTCTGTTCCTCTCCTACTCCAAACAATAGTGCCACCAAAATCGGATTTCTGTTACCTCTCCTTGGCCACTATTGAGTAGCTTTTGGCGTTTCCTCGAAGGGATACCTCGATTGGGGAGGAGGCCTAGTTGGTGGCGGTGCTTGTAGTGTAGCGCATACCGCACAAGCACTTGATAGTTGCTAAGTACTTCAGCGGTTCCCTTCTTCACAACCTTGAGATGCGCACAGCCATGTGATGCAGCTGACGATGAAGTAGCATTTCCATCACTTCCACCTGCAGGAAAAAGGTTTTGGGTCATGAGCCGAGCACCCAAAGCCGGGGCCGTTGAGGTCGTTGTAGTTGACATTCGGTTGTTGCAGGAGGACTGGAGGTCAGAAAGGGTAGAGAGGGAAGGAAAGGACTGAATGAGCTGTTGGTAAGTAAAAGTTGAAAAGGGAGAATGGTAAGTTAGGTGCACAAGCACTTGATTAGGCCGATGCTTGTGATGCAAGAGCAAGAAGAATGTCGAGACAGTAAAAGGGAAAGTCAAAAGAGGGAATAGGAGAGAGAGAGCAGTAGTTGTGCAGCAGGGCGCGTGGCAGCGGTATGGAAGGGAGGAACAAAGGGCAACTCAAGATTCTTGCCTATGCGTTGAAACATGCACCTTAAGGGGAAGAGAGACGAGGTATGAAGGTTGCCACCTCCATACGAGCGGATGCGAGAGCTGTTCCTGTTGCCCCTTGTCGATGTCTTCCTCTTCCTCCTCTCCTCCCTCTCCTCCCTTTCTCCCCTCTCCCCAAACAAAAGACGACGAGAGTGTCAACAGCAGACGAAAAGTTATGATCTATCCGGATGCTTGTAATGTGGTCTGATCTGTTGCTTGTGTGATTTTTTTTT
>JAAAIY010000490.1:0-12727 GCA_016098105.1 Actinomortierella wolfii
GGCTCCATTATCACCCTGAGGGAATGCTCTATATGTAGCCAAAAGGCAGACGGATACTTTTTTTTGAAAATGGCACACAAAGGGTATGTCCCTGAAGATATATAAACATCTTGATAATCCAAAGAACCACCTCCAACAGGGTCCCTTTATTTGTCGTTGCATATCGCCTTCTTATCCTTACTTGAAGGACAAGAAGTTCAATACCCTATGAATAACAATGCTGTGAGGAACGCCTGAGGTACAGAGCGCAAGGCTCGTGTTACTCTTGTTATTAACAATTATTGGCGTCAAAAGGAGAATGTCACCCAAATTGGTGTTTGGAATGGAGAGTATCGAGCAAGAAGGTGAGGTTTTCATGGACAAAGGGTGCATTGACCACATCATTGTGCATGAGCTCCCTGATGAGGGCCAATGCTCTCTCATGGGCTTTCTCATAGAGAATGAGGATGCTTTTAAACGTGTTACTGGGGACAGTTTTTACTTCGACCGTTCGCTTTGCTCTTGTTCTTTGCATATTCTGGTGCAGTGCAGTGTCGGCTGGGGGTGAGTAGCGAGGTATGGTAGTACCTGAGGAAGGATCTTTGCAGGCCACCTTCCTTTGCGGGGGTTGATGCGAACTTTTGCATCTGAGTATCCAGCCTCTGAGGTAAGAAGAGTTGGTGTCTTTGAGCCTACAGTACTCTTACCACCACAGACAAAGAATGCGGAGATCCTCTCCTTTCTACATTCACCCACACACCATCCTACCTTTACAAATATCCACTTTAACCATCAATGCGATGTGCTTTTGAATGATTGCATTTGCAGTTGGAGTAGACATGATCTACTGGCACACTTGTATTTTGTATGACTCTTTGTCTTCATGTAACTCGTTGGAATATTGGTCGTTGTATGACTATTTCTTGCTTTTCGTTCCCTCAAGGATGGTAGCATTGGAGATGGATAACTGTCTTGTTGGCTCCCTCGAGTTTTTCTTTCAATCTGGCAACATGGTTGTTAGCATGCTTCTTGTTGGTACTCTCGCCAATACCGTTCTTGATGATAACTCGCGCTTGATATGGTTCACCAGTGACAACCACATCATTGGCATAATACCAGATACGTTGATATTCCATGTGACATTGCTACGCTCAGTAATTAGTCATAGCCATTCCAGATACTATCACTTCCTTTACCTCTATAACCAGCCTCGCCTGCCCTTCAAAAATGCCAATAAAATGGATAGTGTTTACACACATGTGACCACACTCGCGTTTTTATTTCACATCCAATAACCGTATCATGCAGCCTTAACATTCAGAGAACGTCAGAAAGTGGCTCGCAAGTGACATTATATTCAGCTACAAGTGTTCCACAAATGGAGATACCAAGTTGACATTTTGTTGTATCGCCAACTATAAGCCGAGTGGTCCATTGCTGATGTTGTCCAGTATGTTTCAGTCTTCAAAGCATACCACCTCACGACGCGCCATAGAAGTGCAAAATATGTCTTTTGCAGACATTCTTCCTTGTGCATGGGTAGCTCTTCATCACAAAACCGGTATAGAGTCGCCTCACAACAACAACAAAAAAGGCCAGGCTTTATCGTCTGCAGAGATCCTGCATAGGAAAGATATTTGGGATCTATCAGCCAACACACACATACATAGATATGACTTGTAGACATGCACAACGTACCTGCAGCCACGAGGAGAGGATGTGAGTCCCAAGCGATATGCAGCTGAGAGAGACTGTCCTGTGATTCCAAACCTGTGACCTCCTTTTAGGGAGGCACAAAGCACTAACGCTTCAAACGTGATGTCGCAAAAGCTTCCATTAGGATCCACGATGGGCCTCGTCAACATTTGGGCACAAGAGATTTTGAATTGGCAAGTCGGCAACCTTCTCCGCAGCGTTTGTTGGCTTCCATAGACACTCATCTGTAGGCGAGCGGTGAATCAAATAGCCACTGGAGTCAAGTGTGTCTTTCCCTTCCGTGAAGAGCTGCTGGACATTATTGATTCAATCGAGCGCTGGTCCAAGGAACTCGTACCGCATGTCCTTTGTGTCCTGAGCATTATCAGCGATAAGGTCCAACTCCTAGTAATAAAAATAGCACGAGATAAAAAAGATTGGGATGAGTGATAGAAGTTGGGATGCTTGCGTACTGATGGACTGTGATTATCCTTGCACATAAATTCATTAGTCTTTCCAGGATAGACATCGATAAACCGCCACAATGTTGTCGTAGAGTTCCTTTATAATGTCTGAATGGGTTGTTTGGAAACTTGTAGTATTCTGCACTACGTTTGATGTGGAACACGACAAATGGAGGGCTGACTGTCATTAGCGTTTCCAGCAAGAAGGTGGATGGTAAAGTAAACAAGGACATCCTATGTGCCAATCCTTGATGTATCGGTAACAACGATAATGAGCTGAACATGTCCATCCGCCCACATCCTGACCAATGACTCCAAGTGGTGAAACCCATTCTCGGCTGTTCAGATGAGGGAGGTTAGGTCTATCATTCATCACAGCCTTATTCATGAGATCAGCCTCCTCGCTCGCATCCATCTATACACTCGCACGAAGACATTTCCTTGTGGTAAGAGAGCTCTATGAGGACAATGGATGCAAAGGAGAACAAACAAAAATATATTAGTAACTTGAAAGAACCCGAAGGATGGTCATCCACATGGCCAATGATGTATACTCGCCAGCCGGCACTTCTCATATAAAGAAGACGTCGGCGACTATGCAACTACAGCGTGATGATTCATGGATAGGATGTAATTGAACATTGGCGTGTTGTCAATTACCTGATGGAGGACACAAGACGATGACATGAACGATAATCTCTAGTAGCTTAGCATCAGAGACGTCGGTGAGCATGTTGGTCGCCATGAGCTTCAACCATTCGAAGCATGGTCTGGTAGATGTGTTGTCCATCTTCAATTGGAATCAGCAATTCTAATCAAAGGATTTTTCGACATTAATGAGCTTCCTGAGACCTTCGGCAATGTCGCTTCAAATGATCTAGGCGATATAAGTCTCCTTCAGCACGAAAGAACAGTGTTAAGGTAGAGGTGGCCATATTGTGGAGGATATGGAAGATTGAGAGAGAGAGGAAGGGGATGAATTAAAGGAAGAGAGGAGAAAAAAGAGTGACGGAATTTATAAACTTTGATCCCCAGACCCCTTCCTTCTTGCTCCACAGTGACGAGCGCGACCTTTCTCCCAATCTTTCGTATCACAACCATCGGTGAGATCGACAGTCACCTTACTAAAATACGCAACGTTGTCAAGACAGAGCAGGACACGATCGATCTGTGGAGTCTTCGGATCGACCGAGGCCAGGAGGGATGAGGGTAATAAGGCGGCCATCGGGGGTCGGAGTCGCTAAATTCTCAAGGTTATCGCTGCAGAATGGTACTTTTCAATCCTATTTTGTTCAGTTAGCCCGGTCGCTGGGGGTATGTTGTTATCGGTGTCAACGAGTACTACAGCTCTAAGAAGTGTCCTGCTGCGCTGGGTTTGTGGCAGGGCACTAAGAGCATGCGTTGCCAGTATCGTGGTACCTATCAAGAGGTTGTGCATCGCGATGCTATGGCAGGACACAGTCTTTGCAACGTGATGCGTGTCCGCTTGGAAAAAGGAGAGCGTCCAGACTATCTCCTGAACAAGGCAATTATCCATACTAGCAATGTCGCAAGAGGGGTTGCGATGAGGACAGACCAGAGGAAGGCGGCCAACGCAAGAAACAAGAGCCTGGGCGAGCACTAACCACGGCCTGTAAGTACACCCCAGCCACATTCAGCGATGCACTGAATGAGGTTGTACGTATTTCTTCTGTTATGTGACATTGCCTTAGTTTCTCACACACCCATCTCTTTCCTTCATCCAATCGCCTTACTTTCCTCATCACCTTACATTCCTCCATCGCCTTACCTGCTTCCATCATTTTAGTTGCTCCTCTTCTTGCTTGCTTAATGTACTGTATTTGTGTATACAACAGCGCTTTTTCTATTTCATTGCCTTTTCACAGTTGCTCCTAGCGTGTTTATGAGGGTGGGACATGTAGATTTCTTTGCTACATGTTCATACGGGTGAGCTTATTCAGCCATCGTCCCCATTCAGCCACTGTCCAGGAGCCCTCCGCACCTGGTTACGCTCAATGTGGTTCACCTGATGCCTCATCGATGCCGGCGGGGAGGGGAGCTTTCTCATATCTTTACGTGTTTTACTTTGAATATCATTTTTATAAATGCTTACTAACACCAATGTTCTGTCCGCGACAAAAGCCCTTAGAATGAAGACATTTCCGTTATTCGCCACCACTCACCGGCACGACTACCCTGATTTCGACAAGCTCTACACATGCTTTATAAGGTAATATATTAGGCGGGAGCGCGCTTGTGGTAATCGGGCCGCATCTTTCGTATCAACCTGATTTAGAACGCTGCCGAAAAAGAGTATGACGATCTTTGGGTCACAGGGACCATAGACCGCGCAAACAATTCAGCAGTCAGGATGATACGAGGCGTCGATCGAACACCATCCCAAAAGTAAGAATACTTTGTAACAGTGGCTGTTTTTTCGGGTTTACAATGAGTAACTAACATGCGTCCCGTTTGCTAATCTAGAAGTCTCCCAAGATAATTTTATCCGTCGACGATACTGCCCTCTTTCGACGTTGTCTCGTATATATTGTTTTTAACACTACATGTCGTTCTCTTCTGAGACAAAGCTTGGGGGGGTAAGTGTTGTGTCTGTCTAGTGCTTTTAGTATGTTAAAATTTATCAATTCTGACATGGACATCTCTCCGCACAATAGATGAACCTGAGACGACAACTGCTAACGCTCTGGGGTCAGGTAATACCTTACCAGTAAATGCTGAGAATGTTTCATGCATGTGGTTGATATAAATGGAGACTGTTAGTGTCCTTATTCCATCCGATATGTTCAATAGCTCCCGAGGAGATTTCGACTGCTTCGCCCATGACAGAATCAATCCCTGCCCAGTGTGCAGAGAAGAAGGCTAGCACACTTGATCAAGAAGGTAAGTCCAAGCAGGCGGTAGCTTGTATATTGTATGTATCATGTGCAGTATATTCTCCTACTCTGTTGACCAACTCAAATAACATAACGGAATACTCCAGAAGGCATGACAAGCATGTCCTCCAGAAGGCTCACAACCTCGGTCAGATGCGTGCCATTACCACGCCTCTCTGCAGCATGTGAAGTTTAACAGGATCCAAAGAATCTTCCTCAAAACTGTTGACAACATCACGAAGTAACTTGAGGATCCACTCTGAAATCACTGGAAAGCATGTCCGCCTCATCCCAACGTCGTGGCAACTGTAATGAAGAATATAGCACGCTATTGGTGCCCCGATGTGCTGATAGGTTTTCTTTGTTATGCCTACACTGGAAATAATTGCAATGGACCACAATAGTATTATGTCGTTGACGCAAAACTCAAATCTTTTTTCTTTATGTTTTTTTCTTCGTTGGAGTGTCGATTTCAATGAACCATACTTGTAACCCTAATTTTCTTGCTCAGCATCCTTCAGAACCTTCCATTCTTAATAGGGTTCTCTCTCCACAAAGCTATTGAAGCTTATCGGCATTAAGCTCATGCAACCAAATGTAGCCAATGATATCAGAGCACCAACCCCTACATCTACCATCCGTAGTATTCAACACTTCTGTCAAATACATTCTTTTCATTGGTTATATCAACATTCAGTAAACTACAGACAGGAGTCAAGTGAACAAAGGATGCATGTAATTAAATTGGTGACATAGTAGCATGTGCTTGCGGGGGAATGTGCAAGAAAATAAATCCCTCCTAACGTTAGTTCATATTTCAGAGCACAATAAAATAGCCAGGAGTTACCGCTTTAGATATCGCTAAACCCTTTCTGTGCGGAGCAATTCTCGCACCATCCTATAGAGCTGTAACTCGCACTTTGTAGACACCCTAGTGCCTGGTCGCGTCTTTGCGAACAGCTTAATACGATAGCAATTTGGAAATCATTATCAAACGTCCGATTTTCTGGCTCTCCAAAGTTTAGGGATGAAACTTTCTCGTACAGGTCAGAGGCTAACGAGAAAAGGGACCCACGCACTTTCACTTTCCTTTGTCATACTCACTCTTTCTATGCAACGAAGCCTTATGCACAGAGTTTTGTGATGCTCTCATGTATAAAGCGGCTACCAAGGTAGGGTCAACAGTGGCCAAAGCACCTTCAGAAAAACGTACGTCGCCTAGTGGTGAAGCACTGATCTTTCCTATTGGGGTGTCATTGCCTTAACATTGTGCCATCTGAACCATTCATCATCAAGACGTGTTCAAGTCAGTGCATTGCCATAGCTTTGGGATGTTGATCGCCATTGTCTGGTGTTGGAGTGTTGGTGATATTGTAGTATTTGCTATAGACTAATACATATAGCCATCATTAAAGGCAACCAGCACAATTTTATGCGTGGATATGCGGATATACCCGTGGTATGTTGAGTTATAATAGGTTTTCCAACAGACAAATATGAGTTTATTGCCCATGTCTCCTCACCATTGTACCACGAATGCTGGACATATTGTTCTTCAACTACTTCGAAATGAGCTGAACGCAGATAGCGATTTTCAATAGCCAATCGCGCAAACTTTCCATCTCGTGAAGATCACTAGCCGCACAACACTTGCATCGATCCTGGGAACTCACTTTGATGGCGAGAAATTTGGCCTTGGGCGACTACAAAGGTCTATGACCACACGTCAAGTTTCGGGTAAAGCGGATAGAGTATACTGGATGCATAGAAATTTGAAAGGTTGATACCTTTGGATTTATTGTTTTTTTATTGTATCTCAATTATACCATTGGATTACTAAGCAAGGAGGCAAAAGGAGGGCAAAAAAAGGTCGACAGCTTCAACACTTACGTTCATCTCTACGGTGCTTGAATTCTTTGAAGCTCTTGCCATCGCCGTTGTTAGCCCCTTCCTATGCTTGAGTCCGTGGACATGTTTCCCTGAGAGGAAAGTTGCTGTGGTCAATCGTCGAGGCAATAGCCTTCCTTGTGCTTTTCTACGGTACTGTTCATGCAATAGTCCGCAATCTCAATGGGGTACCTAACAGTAAGACTGATGTAGTGTCCATGAAGTTGGCAGAGCTGACTGAATTGGAATTCATGGCCACTGAGCGCTTTTGGTTGCACCATGCCACTGACTTTGATTACGTCCGCCTGGGAGCTTCACATAAAAGCTTCACTTGGACAATGACGGGGGTTGTAGCTTCAGAAGATGCAGAGTCAGGAGAGGGTGCTGAAGTAGACTAAAAAAATGACCTAACTTGACACATGTTCGTCAGGGTAGTGAAATGGAGGTACAGACTGATCATCCTGCACTGAGTTCTTAATATGCACATCCCATCCAGAAAATCATCCATGGCCATCTCCTGACTACCGGTTGTTCGCATCAGACCAGTCCATCCAACGATAGCCGCTACGTACTGGAACATACCTTGTGGGGCTTTGTCATTGCGAAATAGTCGCACAGAGACATCCCTGTTGTGGAATGCGTGGATCATCACGAGTGGGGATGCAATGTTCCCGTTTCATCTCGGGTGTTCGCACAGTAGGGGTGCGCCCTTGCTGGTGAAGTCGACGTCGAAATAAGCTTGGTCGTTTGTCTGAAAATAGGAGTTTCCCTAGTGTAAAAGGCTCATCATTGGTGGTGTAGGATAGTAGTTGTTGGTCTCAGGATCATCAGCCGTTAGCGAGTTTTGAACATCTTTCAAATAGCCGCAAATAGTATTGTAGAGTGTCATCATATCTGCAGAGCCCCAGTCATTGTCGGCAGTGTTGAAGTAAAAGCCCTGGTGTTGAGATGGGAGCTCAATCACAGCGTGTGTCTTGCCGCAATCTATATGAATACAAGAATATCCAAATAGTAGTCAGTAATGTGCATGAGAGAAATCTGTCAAAACAGCCAAAGTGCTTTTTGCATCGAGAAACTTATATTACCGGAAACGCCAAAACAGGTATATGGTGTCTGTTATTCTCCTTAACTAAGTCGAGAATAGACCCGGCCGCCAGGTTCTTTGATCCTGAGTTAGGTGTGGATGGATCGAGGAGGTCCATAAACAACAGGGGCTAGGGTGAGTCTCGGGGGGATGGCCAACCCACGACGCCATGCGGAAGGAAAACCTAGGATGGTTCCGGTGGTTGTGGGTAATGTCCCTTCACCCTTGACAAACGCGTCGAGAAACCTGGTACCATCTGATCCTGGTGCAAAAACTGTCCGTGATCCATTTGGTGTCGATATGGAGGTCGTCTATTTGCATGAGAAAAAGGTAATGTTTTAACGCGTGCTAAAAACAAGACACATGGGAATAGACACTCGGATACGATTCAATGCATACCAGACAGCGGTGTGCCTGGTCGTGATCCATCTGACCGATGGCCAAGAAGTGGAATCAATGGGTGAGAAGGTACATATGCATGAACTCTGAGTGGAACGGAGAGGGGATATATAAAGTTAGCAGGGCGAATAAGCTCATCTGTCAAGATCAAGCAACAAGACGCGTCTCATTACCTTGGACAGGAGGGCGTTGAACGATGATGTGGATTGTTTTCTTGGGGGGGGGGCGCCTCGGCAAAAGACATCAGAGATGTCGTCGGTCGGATCGACCTCTGTTGGGGCATCAATCGCGCTCATGAGAACGGGATTTTGCTTGTTGGCCGCAATGACAGGATGGTTGACGCGCCAAAGAGAAAGATCAGCAGCAGCGACATCGTCAAAGCGAGGAGTCTTCTTGTTCTTGATGAGCTCCTAAAGGTCATCGACAGAGTCGCTTGGGACAATCATTAGAGAATAGGCAGTAGAGGTAGCCTCTCCATTAACGAGGCAAAAGAAGGTCAGAGCGCTGGCGGTCATGTTGTGGAGCATTGAATTGAGAGGGCTGGGAGACAGGGTAAGGAAGGTGAAGAAAGGCAAGAATGTGTGCGATGGAAAAAAAAGAGTGAGAGAAAGTAGGAACGAGTGGCAAAGGCGATGCGGAAGGGGCGTGGGAATGGCATGGAACAATGTGGACGCGTGAGGTGCGTGGGAAAGTCGAGCATGGAGGCAAGCATGCATGGTTGCAATAGGTCCGCAGATGTGCCTCTCTCGACTTTGCTCTTCACACCCTCTTCTATCACTGTGTCGCTGGGCGATCTCATTCAATCATCTTTCTGCATCAATTACTTCATTACTGCAACTACCGCCCGCCTACATCTTTGTTCTCCCTTCAGCTCGACTTCTGAATGTTTGTCAAAACTTCTAGCCTCGAGCTTTCCGCGTCATTTGCTCACCACTCTCTTTACACACACCTAGTCCACCAGCCCCATGAAGCTGGTTTGTCTTGTTGACGGGGAGTCTACGTCGAGCGTACTCTCCGTCTCAGCATCAACCTCCACGACAATTCGGGAATCCAAAAAACTCATCAAGGCCAAGAAGGCTCCTCGCTTTGACGATGTCGCTGCTGATGAGCTCACCCTCTGGCGCGCAACCACTCACTCATTGCCGCCAACAAACACCAACCCGTTCGCCCAAAGTCGATGGACTCCGCGACTGAGCTCGACCCAACCGACGATATGGCCGATGTCTTTCAAGCCGCCCCACCTTAAAGGACAATCCACATCCCATTGTGCAACGACCCCGACCAGGAATGCTAACACGCCATTTTTTAATTACAACCTCTACATGAATTCATTTCTCACAGTCGCTGATCTCTATTTGCTATTATCTTTTTTAATTTCTTTCCACCTCCTGTAGCTTTGAAGAGAGACCGTGAAGAGGACGCAAGTGAGTAATATCTTGGCTGTGTTAATGACCATCAATCAATTCTCTACTGCAATTGTTCAAGAATGTTTGCGCAGGTTGCTGATATCCTTGGTTGCACCTTGTACTTTTTTATCCTGTTAGAACTCTCCTCCACAAGGAAGCGTCACCGCCCGCACACACTGATGGATGCGATCGAGGAGGCTGGTCTCACGGAGGTGGCTGTGGTGGATGGCGAGTCCGACCTTTCTCTCCTTAACAGTAGTCAGAGAGTCGCGCTGCTTGGTGTTATCGGCCAGAAAGTTGACAGAACGGACATTTTCAGCTCATTGTCTCGCACTGCCATCGAATTACAAGGCTCCAGCATCGGCGACATGGACAAGCTGTCGGCACCTGACGGCACTCTATTTCCTGTTGTTGACACGAACGAACTTTTTGTCAGAAAAGAGTACAAAGAACTCTACGATACAATCCTCGAGACATTCGAGAACAATTCACCAAATACGAGAACCGAATGGAAGAACCATATCGTTGTTACAGGTACATCTGGGATCGGCAAATCGGTTTTCCTCGTGTGCTTTGCCATTCGGCTTCTTGCTGAGAGCGACAGAGTCAGGCCTCCGATTATCGTTTTCCACACCAAACGCGGCGGAGATTGCTATGTCTTTGGAGGGCGCTCTGCTGTTCGATCCGGCAGCCTCGAGGACTTTAAGCCCCTTCTCAGTCTACCTGACACATGGTACTTCGTAGACAGTTCTCCTGACCCAGTTCTCCATCGAGCCAAGACTGTCATTTCGGCATCACCAAAAACCCTATTCTCTGAGGCCCAACAATATCAAGACGCTGACAAACGGGTGGCATGGCGTTATCACATGGCACCATGGACTCTGGAAGAGTTAATGAGCTGCAGGAGCAAGGTAGCTAGCTTCGAAGTGGTTTCTCCAGATGTTATTGAAGAACTTCACTCCAAGCTTGGTGGCGTGCCGAGATATGTCCTTGTAAGGCCGATGCAGGTTTGTTTGAGCACAATCTACAGCACCTCTCTTTACCATCCTTACTTTGGAGACTGTCGATGCCGAGCATACCAATCCTCCGGAGTATTAATTCTGTTTAATGTGTCTTGACCCAACCCATTGTTAGGAATTGCACCGCCGTCCCGGCAGCGTTGAGCGTGCCAAGGCCAAGGCGTGTGAGCGTCTTCCACAAGCCCTTCAGAGTATCAATGAACCGGTGAAGTTGTTGCAACTACTCTCACAAGGAAATGATTCATTCGAATTTAGCAGTTGTCTGATTCACCGCTGGCCTATGGATGATGACGACTCCTTTCGATTGGAATGGGCCTCAAAATACGTTGCGGAGAAAATTGCCGATTTGTTGACTCAAGACGCCTGCACGTAATTGTTGACGAAGGTCATCGAGGATCCCACCTACAGTACCAGAGACATTATGTTCGAAGTATATGTTCACCATGTCTTCTGAAGATCAAAGGCCTAGACGTTGGAGAGTCTTCCCAGTCCTCAGAGTCTTCTGAGGGCTCTGAGTTGGAAATACCACCGAGTCCTGAGGTAGCGCATTTTGACACGATCGCCTTGGCCGAGGAAAGCACGCTCTATATCCCAAAGGTCAGTAACTACCTCTGTGTCGATATGCTGCTTGCCCCAAGAGATCTTTTTCAAATCACAGTATCGCAGAACCATCCGATCAAAGGACAACCCCTCTTGAGGCTTCTCGACAGCCTCATTGACTCTCACTGGATTCTTTCTGAAGATGTGGCCCAACCAGATGACGAACCCCGGCTTATTTTTGTCTTCCCAGGCGACATTTATGATCATTTCGAGAAGCAGAGCTATATCACCACTGATGGGAAGATTTACCGTGAGATCCCGGAAGGTTTACAACGTGAGAAGCAGCGTGTACTAAAGATCGATCTTAACTCCGCGGCAGTAGGCAAGTCGCCTGGCTTGCATCGAGACACCGACATGGTGGAGTAGAGACTTCAAGTACGAAGTCATGGTCTTACTCCTTACTGGTCCATCTTTTCACATTACCACCAGTCCCTCGCATTTTTAGTCAAGCAAGCCCTCCATTGCACCCTCGGTTGGTGCCAAAACATGCATTTCTTTGCTATTTCCCATTTTCGAGGTAATTGCTCAAACCTGAATATCTTGCAGTGAGTACTCACGAAATAGGATCCCTCTCAGTTAATCTCGCCCGGTGATCAGGCGCCAAACTTAGTCAGCTAGTAAAGGCTTTGCAAACTCGTTTGTGATTAATGTAAGATTCTGGATGCCGTGACGTGCTGAATCATGCAACAAGATAGCCCTTCATTGTCATAGTAAAGGCTATGGACACGATCTCTTCAGAGTAGTTCTCTTTTCACCCATTCTCCTAAGCATTAAACATTGCCCTGGTTTGCCTTTTAACTGAATTTCATGAATCGTAATCCTTTAATTGCAGAATGAGGATGCTTTATCTGAGAATAAATTATTCGATGGAGAGTCCTCATACTAGAGTTGCTTTTTTCTGCCTATAGCAAGTAAAAAAAATAGACAAAGGACCCAGCTGCAAAGTCTCCACAAGATCAATAATGATGCATCTGATCCTTTCTCTCACCCTTCAACCGTTCTTCGCTTCATATTTTTTTTCAACTGTCGCTCATGCTTCGTTGACTCGAGCGGATGGACTCTACTCTTTTGATCTCTTGCTCGCGACTACGCTTGGCAGTTGCATGAAGCAGCACAATCTAGACTAGTTCCTCCCCTTCAGCGGGTGCGGAAGAAAAAAATATGAAGAAAGATGTTGTTCTTACGAACAAACCTATAGAACAAGGGGCATAATATCAGAGAATCGTATCAGCAATGCTATGCTATCGCTTACAATACCCCGTTCAATTAAAGTCGTCTGCAATGGATTTATCTCTTCCAA
>JAAAIY010000491.1:0-12677 GCA_016098105.1 Actinomortierella wolfii
CTGTAACTGGCTGCAGAGTTCCCTTGCTCGGCATGTTGACTGTACAATCCAATGACTTCAGAGCTGTCTTGAAAAGATGCCTTCCCGTGATGCTTGATTTCAAGCCATTCGAGCTGAATCCGCGCATCATTGTCTTCTTTCTCTACCGCCTTTTTGTACCAACTCATGGCTTCTTCGTCGCTCTGATCCACTACTAGACCAACCTCGTACATGTGACCAATGCAAAACTGAGCCTCTTTACATCCCTGTTCGGCACTCTTGAGATACCAATAATGAGCCTTCTGATCTGATTGTTCGACACCACGGCCGATGTCATACATCCAGGCCGTGTTGTTTTGAGCATGCTCATCACCTTGCTCTGCCGATTTGAGGAACCATGCCAATGCCTCTACATCATTTTGCTCGATGCCGCGACCATCATAATACATATTACCAAGTCCGAACTGGGCGTCAGAATTACCATTTTCAGCACCAATACGATAGTAGCGGACAGCCTCTTCTTCGTTCGTTTCGACTCCGCGCCCATTTTCGTATATCCATCCAAGAAAGTTGTAGGCAGTGAAGCTGCCTAGATCTGCTGCCTTTCGAAACAGCTCTAGCATCGTGATGTAATCTTTCTCCACGCCTCTTCCATTTAAATACATGCTGCCAAGGTTGACCATTGCCCTTGGATTGCCTTGGTCGGCTGCTTTGCGGTACCATTCGACCGCCTCGGTATCGTTTCGCTCAACGCCAAAACCGTTTTCAACCATCCACGCATATTGACATTGAGCATCTGAGTGTCCTTGATCAGCCGCCTTGCGAAACCACGCTGCAGCTTCATCTTTGCTCTGCTCGACGCCAGTTCCATCATAGTACATATGACCGAGGTTCACTTGTGATTCGGCATGGCCTTGTTCGGCGGCTTTGTGATACCATTTTGCCGCTTCAACTTCATTCTTGGGCACTCCTGAGCCAAATCTATACAACTCTGCTAGGCCGTATTGCGAACTCTTGTACCCCTTCTCGGCTGCCTTTAGATATAGTTTGGCAGCCTCTTCACAATTTGCTTCGACCCCTCGACCGTCCTTGTGCATGACTGCCAGGTTGTTGAGGGCCGTTTCATTGCCCAACTCGGCTGCTTTTCGGTACCAGTTCAGGGCTTCTTCATCACTCTGCTCCACACCAGTCCCAGTATCGTACATCCATCCGATATCGGTCATGGCATAAACGTTGCCCTGTTCGGCAGACTTGTGCAACCACATGAGGGCGTCCTCGTAGCCCCCTGAAGTACATCGACCGTTGAGATACATCTTTCCGAGGTAATACTGGGCTGCTGGCAAACCCGACTCTGCAGCCTTGAGATACCATTTGAATGCCTCTTCATTGTTCTGCTCAATACCAATACCAGTCTCGTACCGGTACCCGAGGCTGTTTTGCGCACCGGCGTGACCTTGTTCGGCGGCTTTGAGAAACAGCTGTGCAGCCATAACATCGTCCTTCTCAACGCCACGGCCATCGAAGTACATCCAGCCTAGATTATACTGAGCGCGATCAAAGCCTTGATCAGCCGCCTTGCGGAACCATGCAACAGCCTCGGTGTCGGATTGCTCGACACCTCTGCCATTCCGATACATCAATCCTACATAATTGATGCCATAGAGATCGCCTTGTTCGGCCGCCTTAAGGTACCAATAAAAGGCCTGGTCAAAGTCTTGATCTACACCTTGACCCTCTTCGTACAATTCACCAAGACTGCTCTGAGCAGCGGCGAGGCCTTGTTCAGCAGCTCGACAGTACCATATTGCAGCTTCGATGTAGTTCTTCGTGATACCTCGACCGGTTTCATACATGGAACCGAGGTAGTACTGTGCCTGTGGAAATCCCTGAGTAGCAGCCTTCTGGAACCACCAAACAGCCATGGTGTCGCTTTGGTCAACGCCACCTTCACCATAGAGGTACATTTTGCCAAGGTAGTATTGTCCGTGTGCATTACCAGCATAGGCTGCGCGGCGATACCAAATCTGAGCGTCCACAGTACTCTTCTCCAAGCCGCCACGGCCAGACTCGTACATCTCGCCGAGGTTAATCTGAGCATATGTGTCATCTTGTTCTGCTGCAAGGCGGAACCAGTACACAGCCTTGACATCGTCTTGTCCTTCTGGTACACCTTGACCAGTTTTGTACATCCATCCAAGACTCGCCTGGGCCTCAGCATAGTTTTGCTCAGCTGCCCGTGTGTACCAGAGAACAGCCTTGAAAAGGTCTTGTTCGACCCCGGTCCCAAACTGATACATGCCTCCAAGTGCATTCTGGGCCTCGGCCTCCCATGATTCGGCCGCTAACCGTGTCCACTTGGCTGACTCAAAGTCGTCTTGAGCCACACCTTGGCCAAGGTTATACATTTTTGCCACTTGACATTGGGCTTGAGAGTTGCCCTGTTTCGCTGCTTGGAGGTACCAGTAAAAGGCCCACACGTCGCTCTCCGAGACTAACTGGCCTTGCTTGAAGAGTTCTGCAAGTGCCGTCTGAGCCTCAACATTCCAGCTTTGCTCCGCTGCCAGAGTCAGAGTGAGGAGATCCTGATGGTTGTCAGGTTCCTGGAGATAGTCAACGGAATAGGGAAAAAAAGGAGAAAATAATAGAATAGGAGACTACTTTGGTAAACTCAGCCGATTCCTCTTTCAGGATAACAATAATACACTTGCTTCAACCTTTCAGGGTCCCGCTTCATTTGTATACCATTTGTGTAGACAAAGACGTGTGAATGGAAGGAATGTAAATGACCAAAAAAAAGTGGCAGAATGATTGCGAAGTGATGTAATGGCAATGATCTGTGTTCAAGGAATGGAAAGAAATGAAATGGCTAAAAGTCCTGACAACCTTTGAGGGAACAAAAGAGCACCGCCCTCCTCCTCCCTCCTCCCAAACACCAACAGCACAACTCTATCTCATGGTTGAGCATCAAAGTCGATAAAACATGTCAACACCGCCACAGACAAACCAAAACTCCGTACAGCCATAAAACAAGCTCAAAGGGTGATACGTCTCCCTCCAAGTAACCGAAAGACTCTTTTCTACTGAAAAGGGGTCTGGAGGCATGTCCTTCCTCCTCTTCCCTCCATATTGAAGCCCCACAGTGTTGTTGACCAGGAAGTGTGGCGGAGCCCAATGATGAAAAGCCAGATCATGGCATTATGCCCAAACGTTGACCAATTTGTTGGTGTAGCCCCGAGTATTCTTCATATTTTGAAATCTACCTTAAGCCCCAACAAGCCATTCTTTACCGATTTTGGCAACAATAATGATCAAAAATTACATGGAGACTTCACGTAGTCGAGCATGGCCGAGGAGAGTGAGGACAAACTACTCTAATAAGGTCTGAACAAATCTTGATACACCAATCCATGCCGCAGTCAATGTGTTGGTACGCGAGTGAGATTGATTGTCAGAGGTATCCTGCCTATACAAGCCATCAATTTTCATTTCTCGAGGAGCTGACTACGACTACGATTGACATTCAATGTACATAGCACAACAAAAGCCTTTTCACAGCGTGCCAATATCACCGACATGATCACACAAGTTAGACCAGCAAGGGTTCCTGGTAGCCATCGTGGACACACACATATACACGATGATATTCGCCTCGTGATGGACAATTTTACGGAGTATCTCTCCCTTTTTTGACAAGTGCGGTCTTAAAACTCCAGGTGGAAAGGGCAATGACGTGCAAGCATCATCGATCACAAGGAGCAGTATGGGGTTTTCTATGGGTGAGAAAGAATAGTTTGACAGCATCAGTCAATCTTTCCAACGCTCTGCCAGTCCCTGTATTCCAAAATATCTCAGTGTCGTAATGCCATATAAGCATAAGGGATGAATGTAATGGTACATCAAGAAGAAAAGAATTTTGTGATGGTACAAGGAAGAATGGACGTTGTGGAGCACAATGTGACTCAGCACAAAAATTGAAACATCAAAGTGACGAGGAGGATAAAAATCACCATGCTCTACACTCCTGAATGTCGACTTTTGTTGCAGCTCTTTATCATTTATTTCTTTTTCAGCTATCCACTTGACAAGAGAATACTGTAACAAACATAAGGACTTGGAGATATGGATGAGTGGTTAAAAGCATTTCGTATATGTGGGATTTAGAACAAAAAACTGATTGGCCGCCACCAATTCTCCAGTCTATTACTCCAAGTTTGCTCCCGTTAGAAAAAGATTAGGTGAAAAAAGAAAAGTCAATGATGTTTATTCCGCACCAGTGAAAAACTCGTAACGGGCCTCGGCGTTTTGATGACCTCTCTCGGCTGCCATTCGATATAGCTCAATGGCTCGAGAAAGATCCTTTTCTATTCCAATTCCCTTCTCATATATTATGACAAGGCTGTAAATGGCCGCAGCATTTCCTTGCTCGGCATGTTGACTGTACAATCCAATGACTTCAGAGTTGCCTTGAAAAGATGCCTTTCCCTGATACTTGATTTCGAGCCAGTCGAGATGAATCCGTGCATCACCGTTTTCCTGTTCGGCAGCTTTTTTGTATCAACTCATGGCTTTTTCATCGCTCTGATCTACCACTAGACCAACCTCGTACATGTGACCTATACAAAACTGGGCGTCATTGCATCCTTGTTCGGTACTCTTGAGATACCAATAATGAGCCTTCTGATCTGACTGCTCGGTAATGCAGCCTGTATCACACATCCAACCTACGTGGTATTGAGCATCCTTGTGACCCTGCTCTGCCGATTTGACAAACCAACCCAAAGCTTCTTCGTCGTTCTGTTCGATGCCGCGGCCATAAAAATACAAATTAGCAAGACTGAACTGAGCATCAGAATCGCCATTCTCAGCACCAATGCGATAGTATCGGGAAGCCTCTTCTTCACTCTGTTCGACTCCGCGCCCATTTTCGTATATCCACCCAAGAAGGTTGTAGGCTCGAAAGTTGCCAAGGTCTGCTGCCTTTCGAAACAGTTCCAACATCCAAATACATGCTACCAAGATTGACCATAGAACCTGTGTCGCCTTGGTCAGCTGCTTTGTGGTACCATTTGGCCGCTTCAGTATCGTTTCGCTCAACGCCTAAACCGTTCTCAACCATCCATGCATACTGACATTGAGCATCAAAGTGGCCTTGTTCAGCTGCCTTGCGAAACCATGCTGCTGCCTCAGCTTGGCTCTGCTCGACGCCAGTTCCATCAAAGTACATGTGGCCAAGCCTCGTCTGAGATTCAGCATGACCTTGCTCGGCGGCTTTGTGATGCCATTTTACCGCTTCAACGTCACTCTTTGGTACTCCTGATCCAAACCAATATAACTCTGCTAAGTCATATTGTGAACTCTTGTACCCCATCTCGGCAGCCTTTAAGAAAAATTTGGCAGCCTCCTCATAATTCACTTCGGTCCCTCGACCCTCCTTGTACATGACCGCCAGATTGTTAAGTGCCGTTTCATTTTCGAGCTCGGCTGCTTTTCGGTACCAGTTCAGAGCCTCTTCATCGTTTTGCTCCACACCAGTCCCTGTATCATACATCCATCCTATTTCGGTCATGGCGTGAGAGTTGCCCTTATCGGCAGTCTTGCGTAGCCATATGAGAGCGTCTTCATGACCCATGGAAGCGCATCGACCGTTAAGATACATCTTGGCAAGGTGATACTGTGCCAATGCCAAACCCGACTCTGCAGCTTTGAGATACCACTTGATAGCCTCCTCATCGTTCTGCTCAACACCAGTGCCAGTCTCGTAGTAGTAGCCGATATTGTCTTGCGCATCGGCGTGGCCTTGCTCGGCGGCTTTGAGAAACCACTGTGCAGCCATAATATCGTCCTTCTCGACGCCACGGCCATCATAATACATCCAGCCCATGTTAAACTGAGAGTGATCAAGGCCCATGTCGGCTGCCTTGTGGAACCATGCCATAGCCTCCATATCGGACTGATCGACACCTTTACCATCCCTATACATCACTCCCAGATTGTTGATGCCCAAAAGATCACCCTGATTGGCAACTTTGCGGTACCAGTTAAAGGCTTGGTCGAGATCGAGGTTAACACCGAGACCATTTTCGTGCAGTGCGCCAAGGCAGATCTGAGCGGAGGCGTGGCCTTGTTCAGCGGCTCGACGGTACCATGTAGCAGCTTCGATATAGTTCATTTTGTTACCTCCACAGGCATCATATATGGCACCAAGATGGTACTGCGCCTGGTCAAATCCCTGAACAGCAGCCATATGGAACCACATAGCGGCCGTGGCGTGGCTTTGATCAACGCCACCGTTGCCATTGAGGTACATTTTGCCAACGTAGCATTGTCCATGTGCGTCGCCATTACTTGCTGCGCGACGGTACCAATTCAGAGCTTCCTCGCTGCTCTTATCCAGGTCACCACGGCCGTACTCATACATCTCGCCGAGATTGCGCTGAGCAGGTGTATCACCTTGTTCAGCAGCAAGCTTGAGCCAATGCACAGCCTTGACATCGTCCTGTCCTTCTGGCACAACTTGCCCAGTTTTGTACATCCATCCAAGGATGGACTGAGCCTCGGCGAAGTTTTGTTCGGCCGCTCGTTTGTACCAGAGAACAGCCTCCTCAAGGTTCTGTTCGACCCCAACTCCGTATCGACACATGCCTCCAAGTGCATTCTGAGCCTTGGCCTCCCAAGATGTGGCCGCTAGTCGTGTCCACCGGGCCGACTCGACATTATCCCTAGCTGTGCCTAGGCCGTGGTTATACATAGCTGCAACTTGAACCTGTGCTCTTGAGTTGCCCTGTTTTGCTGCATGCATGTACCAGTAAAAGGCCCACTCTTGGCTCTGAATGACCAATTGGCCATGCTTGAACATCTCTGCAAGTTCTATCTGTGCCTCGGTGTTCCACCTTTTCTCAGCCGCCAGGGTCAATGTGAGAAGATCTTGATGGCTGTCAGGCTCCTGTGAAATAGTCAGTGGTAGTAATAAAGGAGACAATAAGATTACTTTGGGTAAACTCAAAGAGCCCGTTTTCAGGTACACAATAAACTCTTCAACCTCTTCAAGGTCCTATCTCTTTGAATACCATCTTGTTAAGACAAGGACGCGTGAATGGAAGGAATGTAAAGACAAAAAGATGAATGGCGAAATGACTGCTAAGTGATGTAGTGGTAATGAGCTGAATGAGCAAGGAATGGATTGAAATGGAAGAGGGCCAAAAGTCTCGACAACTAATGAAGGAGCAAAAGTGCAGCGCCATTTTTCTCCCTCTCATGACAAGCGCAAAGAGTTACGACGAACGTCAGATCACTGCGGCTCTTACAACTTTTAAGTTTTGATCAGTGTATGGTATTGTCCATGCATCGGATCCAAATAGAGAGTCAATCTAGAGTCCTTGGCTTTTGGCTGAATTGTTTGTGTGCAAGCTCCTTACGGCCAACAAAACTACAACATGTCGATTTAGGAAATTGCTCCACAATAGCTATAAAATACCAAAGAGCCTTCATGGTGCTGAACATGACAAACGGAGTGAGGACTATCTCATTCGAAGAGGATCTGAATGAATCCTGATATGCTAGTCATACCGCAGCCGATGTGTTAGTCCTCGAGTGAGATTGATTGTCAGGTGTACCCTACCCACGCAGACCATCAACTCTCACTTCTCGGAAGCTGGCCAACTGGCATTCAACGAAGCTTACTAGATGTCTTGTACAACACGCGAACATCACCCACCTGTTCACACAAGTAGGACAAAAAAAGAGCTCATGATAGCTATCGAGAACCATTTCACAAGGTGGTATATGCCTTTTGATTACCAGTCTCTCAAGAGTGCCTCGGTAACCATGTGGTCATAAACACCAGGGGAGGGGGACTACTTGATCATTATGGTGCCACGGCATACAAGAATTCTCAATCACAAGAATCAGTACGAACATCACTCCGAGCCATGATAAACAATGTTGTAAGAATAGTACTATATATGAATAGAGATAATGGTGCAAGGTAGAGTGAGTGCTGAGAAGGTCAATGTGACGCATGAACAACAAGAACATGAGGCTACATGGTGAAGGAGGGGCCACATTTCTACGCTCTAAATGGTAACTTTTGTTTCAGCAATTCTCCATCATATATTTCATGTGCAGTTATCCACTTGATATCTGAATATCTTGAAGAAGATTAAGAGTTGGAGGTATGGGTTGTCTGGAAGTTAGGCTAAAACACATTGACCGCCACCAATTCTTTACTTTATCATTGCATGGTCCGTCGCTATTTAAATACACATATGGATAGTAAAATCATAGCTGTTCATTTGGCGTCGCTGATTTGCTCGTAATGGCCCTTAGCATTTTGATGGCCTTTTTCGGCCCCTAATCGATATAGCTCTATTGCCCGAGAAAGGTCTTTTTTAACTCCTTGGCCTTTCTCATACAATATACCAAGGCTGTAGCTGGCTGCAGCGTTCCCTTTCTCAGCATGTTGACAATACAGTTCAATGATGTCGAAGTTGTTCTTAGTAGAAAGTTTCGCCTGACACTTGATTTCGAGCCATTCAAGATGAAACTGTGCATCACTGTATTCTTGTTCGGCCGCCTTTTTGTACCAACTCATGGCTTCCTCGTCGCTCTGATCTACCACCAGACCAAATTCGTACATGTGGCCTATTCCAAACTGAGCCTCCTTACATCCCTGTTCGGCACTCATGATATACCAATCACGGGCCTTCTGATGTGATTGCTCGACACCACGGCCACTATAATACATACAGGCTACATTGTACTGAGCATATTCATCACTTTGCTCCGCCGACTTGAGAAACCATGCCATAGCTTCGACATAGTTCTGTTCGATACCTCGACCACAATAATACATGGTGCCAAGGTAAAACTGGGAATTAACATCGCCATTTTCAGCACCAATGCGATAATAGCGGACAGCCTCGTCTTCGCTCTTTTCGACTCCGAACCCTTGTTCGTATACCAATCCAAGAAAGCCATTGGCACTGGGGTTGTTAAGATCTGCTGCCTTTCGAAACAGCTCCAACATCATTTTTTAGTCTTTCTCTACACCTCTGCCTTCTAAATACATGTTGCCAAGGTTGACCATAGCGCTCGTGTGACCATGATCTGCTGCTTTACGGTACCATTCAGCCGCTTCGGCTTCGTTTCGTTCAACACCGAAACCGTTTTCAACCATCCACGCATATCGACATTGAGCATCCAAGTGACCCTGTTCAGCAGCCTTGCGAAACAACTTTGTAGCTTCGACTTGGCTTTGCTCAACACCGGTTCCATCATAATACATAAGGCCTAGTTCCATCTGAGCTTTGGCATGACCTTGTTCGGCGGCTTTGCGATACCACTTTACCGCTTCAACATCGCTCTTGGCCACTCCTAATCCATGCCTATACAGCTCAGCTAGGTTATATTGTGATTTTGCGTACCCCTTCTCGGCTGCCCGTAGGTAAAGTTTGACTGCCCCTTCATAATTAACTTCGACCCCTTTACCTTTCTCGTTCATGACCGCCAGGTTGTTGAGGGCCGTTTCATGGCCCAACTCGGCTGCTTTTCGATACCAGGTCAGAGCCTCTTCATTGCTCTGCTCCACACCAGTCCCTGTATCGTACATCCATCCGATATCGGTCATGGCATTAGAGTTGTCCTGATCGGCAGCCTTGCGCAGCCATATGAGGGCATCTTCGTAACTCTTGGAGGCACATCGACCGTTGAGATACATTTTCCCGAGGTAAAACTGAGCAGATGCCAAACCCGACTCTGCAGCCTTGAGGTACCACCTGATGGCCTCGTCATCGTTCTGTTCAACACCAATGCCAGTCTCGTACCGGTACCCAAGTGTGAATTGCGCACTGGTATGACCTTGTTCGGCGGCTTTGAGAAACCACTGTGCAGCCACAACATCGTCCTTCTCAACGCTATATCCTTCAAAGTACATCAAGCCTAGGTTATACTGAGAGTGATCAAGGCCAAGATCGGCCGCTTTGCGAAAACATGCAACAGCCTCATCGTCGGACCGCTCGACACCTTTACCGTCTCGATACATCACACCCAGGTTGTTGATTCCCCAAAGATTGCCTTGCTCAGCCGCTTTGCGGTACCAGTATAAAGCTTGGTTGAGGTCTTGGTCCACACCGAGACCATTCTCGTAGAGTACACCAAGGCTACTCTGAGCAGAAGCGTAGCCTTGTTCAGCGGCTCGACGGTACCACATTGCAGCTTTGACGTAGTCCTTTTCGAAACCTCGACCGGTTTCACACATCAAGCCGAGATAGTAGAGTGCCCGGTCATATTCCTGATCAGCAGCCTTGCTGAGCCATATACTGGCTATGGTATAATTCTTCTCAACGCCAACGCTGCCAATGAGATACATTTCACCAATGTTGCATTGTGCACGTGCGTCACCAGCATAGGCTGCACGATGATACCAGAACAGAGCGTCTTTGCTGCTCTTATCCAATTCGCCATGGCCAAACTCATACATCTCACCGAGGCTGACCTGAGCAAGTGTGTCGCCTTGTTCTGCTGCGAGCCGGAACCAGTACACGGCCTTGACATCGTTCTTTCCTTCTGGTATACCTTCTCCAGTTGTGTACATGCATCCAAGGGTTGACTGCGCCTTGACAAAATTCTGATCAGCCGCCCGTGTGTACCAGAGAACAGCCTCCTCAAGGTCCTGTTCGACCCTGACCCCGTATCGACACATGCCTCCAAGTGCATTCTGGGCCTCGGCCTCCCATGATGCGGCTGCTAGTCGCGTCCACCGGGCCGATTCGAAGGCATCCTGAGCTGTACCCTCGCCTCGGTCATACATCCTTGCAACTTCAACCTGTGCTCTAGAGTTGCCCTGTTTTGCTGCTTGCATGTACCAGTAAAAGGTCCACTCTTTGCTCTTGATGACCGACTGGCCGTACTCGAACAACTTAGCAAGTGCCATCTGTGCCTCGGTGTTCCAGCTTTCCTCCACTGCAAGAGTCAGAGAGAGAAGATCTTGATGGCTGTCGGGTTCCTGAGGAATAGTCGACAGGGAGGATAAGAGACAATAACATGCAAGGTATAAATTTTCGTAAACTACGCCGATCCCATTTTCAGGCACCCAGCAAGCTCTTCAATGTCCCCCTTCTTTGTATACCATCTTGTTTAGAAAAGGGTGCGTGAATAGGAGGAATGCAAATGACAAAATAATAAAGATTGGCGAAATGATTGCGAGGTGATGCAGAAGTAGCGGTAGTGAGATGAGTGAGAATGGAATAGGGAGAAATGAAGAAGAAGCCAAAAAATTCTGATACCATCTCATGGCTGAACAGCAGAGTTGACAAATCATATTGCTAAATCCTCTAACACAAACCAAATCAAAGCGTATCACACATTCACACACACATCTAAGTAGCTAATAGTTGACTTTCTGATACGCTCAAACCGGAATGAAGCCTGAAGACATGTCCTCCCTCTCCACTTGCTGTATCGTTGACTAGGCAAGTGTGGCAGAGCCTATGATGAAAGACTGCAGCTATATAAACTTACCCCACATCGAATCCCAAGTAGAGAGTTCATGATTTTTGGCTGAGTTTGTTTGTGTACAAACTCTTCACAGTCAACAAACTCATGCCATGTCCATTGGAGAGATTATTCTATACCGGCCATAAAAATACCACATGGATTTCAAGGCCTTGAACATGACAAATATTATGAGGGACCATCTCTCCCTTGAAGAGGATCTGAGTGAATCTTGATATGCCAGCCATACCGCAGCCAATGTGTCAATTGCGAAGGGGGATTTCCAGTTATATCCTCCCCACACAAACCACCAACTCTCACTTCTCGTGAGCTGGCTACGACTGGTACTTAACGAAGGCACACCAAAAGTCTTTTCACAACGTGCCAATTCACCGAATTGATCTCAAGAAGCACTGCAAATGTTTCTCCGAGTTGGACAGGCAGTTCCAGCATAGCCTGTTAACAAACAATCTATATTTCCAATGCTAAGCCAACACTCAGTTTATTAAATAGTCTATCATTGTCATGCTGCCTTACTAGCATAATTGATGGATTTGGCAGTGTACCATGGTAACTAGTTTCGTCCATCGCTATGACTTTGCTTCTATGGTCACACTACAAAATAAAAATAGGTAATCGATTGTTGAAAAAGACTCACACACTACCCAAAACTCCACCTAAAACAAGAGCTCAAGTTCATGTGACGACAAACAATACAGTAAGAGAGGCTGCAAAGCGAGAGCAACTTCGTCACACTATATACTCTCTGAGTGTCGACTTTGAGTTTCATTTATTCACCATTTTTTATTTCTTTTCAGCTCTACCACTTGACAGTAGAATACTTTGAAGAATAGTGAAAAAAGGGGGTGTTGGGGTATGTGTATGTGAAGGGAAGCAATCGCACACGGTTGGATTTTAGAGCGAACACTCATTGGCCGCCACTAATTTTTTACATTATCACTCCAAGTCTGGTCCTCATCAGAATGGCTCAGTTGAGAATATAAAAGTCGTTACTGTTCATTTGGCGCCACTGAAAAACTCGTAACGGGCTTCGGCATTTTGATGACCTTTCTCAGCCGCCAATCGATACAGCTCCAAGGCTCGAGAAAGATCCTTTTCAACTCCAAGACCCTTCTCATATATTATGCCGAGGCTGTAACTGGCTGCAGAGTTCCCTTGCTCGGCATGTTGACTGTACAATCCAATGA
>JAAAIY010000492.1:0-12601 GCA_016098105.1 Actinomortierella wolfii
GAACCCCGGTCTTCCGCGTGACAGGCGGAGATACTCACCACTATACTACCAGAGACTCTTTCTTGTTGAGCCTAAAATTAGGTTCTATAAAAATCATTAGAATTTCAGTCGAAGTCACGTGAGTAATTTACGTTTCAAATAGGTAAAAATTTGTATCACTTTCAGATGTTCGCGTGGTGTAGTTGGTTATCACGTCTGTCTAACACACAGACGGTCCTCGGTTCGAGTCCGAGCGCGAACATTCTTTTGCTTTTGCACCCTTGGAGCTGGTCTCATTCAACGTTCATTGAAGCACATCAATGATGAAGGTTGGTTCTCTCTCCTATACGAGGCATGATATAGGATTCCATTCGTCGGCGCGAGCCAGACATCCTTTTGCTAATAGGAACTTGAAGAGGGGATAGTCAAGCTTACTCTACAAGTGACAAGTGATAGGATGGAAGTAGACTCGAAAACCAGTCCAAAATTCGCTGTTTGTGCACGTGTTGAAATAATGCAGAAATGATATCAAGGGGTTGTGGTAAAATCTCCCCAGACCTCTCTACCCGCAGTGCCTCTTGTCACAGACACATAGACCAACTGGACCCCCCTCGTTATTCTTGTATTATAGTGTAGTTTTTTTTTTCTTGCTTTCCTCTCACTCTGTTGTGTATTTTTGTCTTCATAACGTTATTGGGTCACCCTTCTTCCTTTGTTCCATAGTCAGGTAGCCTCTTCCTAATTGTTTTGCATAGGGTGATCGTGTCTCGCAGAGAGCGGATAGGTACGTGCCGACGAATGAAACCCTCTCTTCTGGCTCGTAAAAAAAAAAGAAAGACACTCATCAGTCATGAAGTGGAATAGATGACTACTCTCTTTTTTTCAGTGACTTAGTTTTTCTCAACGTTAGGATATCCTCGTTAGTTCTCCCCGACACAAGGCAAAGTAATTCCAGTTTTTGTGAGGGTGTAACACTCGTTGTGATATGTACTAGGTTCGGGATGAAAAACAAGAGGTAATTAAAGAAGTTAGTTGTGAAATGAGTAATTTCTAAAGTTGTAAATAAAACCGAGGTATTTGTATAGCTGCGGCCCTTTTTAGTCAATAGGATTTTTTTTCGACGCCGGATCGTTCTTGGTCGCTGAGGGCAGCATGGCTAGAGCCGAAGAAAGTAGGAAGGGACGCTAATCGATCACAGTGAGGGTTCGCTTCGGAGGTATTTGTGGCAAGAAAAGGAAGCAATATAAGGGCATCTTTAGCTGTTGAAAGTGTAAGTATTAGGTGGTAATGAGTGGTAATGGAGTGTCTGAAGGGCTCACTTATTGCATCAAGTAATGTATTGCTGGTTTGTGCCTGGTGAGTTGATTGGAATCCATGACTTGTTGCTTTATCCATCTGGACTCATCAGAGTCATCTCCATCATTGATAAGTGGATGCAAGCAGATACCCTGGGCACGGACTCTACTTGCCTGCGTCAAGTTTCGATTCCTCGCTCTCTGTTTGCATTAACAAAGCAACTTTGGTGCTACGTGCCAAGAAGATCATTCCCATGGGATAAGTAACTTTGTAATTTCTTCTAGATGACCAAAAGGCATGTTGAGGGGGCCACAATCACATCCAAGCTTCGCGCGTTTTCTCATATCTTGTATAAAAGCGAGTTCTCTTCGCAAACTTGTACATTCATTGAACGACCGCGACCGCACATTCATTCCTGTGATGTGCCTGAACGAAGCCTGGAAGGATATGTGGTTTATCGATAATTCTTTGCGCGCCTTTGTGTACCCAAAACAAAAATATTGTACAATGATCATCTGCATGAGAGAGCGTGTCGCCCCTCACCTCAACCCTTAAAACAGGTTGATTTTTCTTTTTCTCTGGTTCGATGGTTTAGAACCTTATCCACATCATTTCTGGCATCACCTCGCCCCTGTTGCATTTGTGCCATTGGCTCGCAACGGCCCTTCCATAACCTCATCTAACATCAAGGGATAAAAAGGAGCTGGTATCCTTTTTTCGCGTCCTCTAGCGCCTTGAACTTTCCTTGTTAAACATCGGCTCACCATATTCATTCTTCATCATCAGTTGTCTCAAAACACGCCATGCAATTTAAGGATTTTGATGCATTCCCAAAGGTGGAAGCAGGCTTTGTGAAGAGGACGGGGTCCGGTGGCATCTTGACACTTCTCGTCACTGGCATCCTGTGCATTTTAGTCATGGGAGAGATTCGCGATTACTTCACCGTGCGCAATGACTATACATTTATAGTCGATCCACTTGTGAACCACAAGCTGCAAATCAACCTGGACGTGACCGTCGCGATGCCTTGCGACAGTAAGGAACAACATATGCTTCACTCTTCAGCACTGGTTGTCATGTTTGATCCTACACAGAAACATGCTAAAAAAGCCGTATGGCCTTTATTTTATTATTGTTATTATTTTTTCTTCTTTTAGCCCTCCGTATCGACCTTCGAGATATTGCCGAAGGAGGCATGGGCTTGTCCAATGCCGTTGAGAAGATTCCTACTGTAAGATTGGGCAGTAGTAGCTTATAATCACGGGTGGATTCTGCGATTCTTATTGATGTTCCCATAGGCTAAAGTATCGTCTCCAACTTTCTTTTCTCGATTAACCCTGATAGAAATTCACACTTAGCTCAACATCAGCGTCCGATCGAATCCGTGAAAAGCCATTGAATGTCCAAAAGCTGGTTAGGGCAGCGTCAAGAAAGGCTGCCAGGGACAATGCCAGATATGCTTGTATGGATATATTTGCTATCAGAAAAAATCTCATGGACATGAAGAGATGAAGAGGAACCATCAACTGAACCAACTCGTTTTTTTGAATGTGTCAAATCAATAGCGAAGGACATGGATGCTTGTAGGATTGTTGGCAGCTTTGAAGCGAACAAACTGAGCGGGAATATGCACATTACAGCGCAAGGCCATGGCTACTATGGAATGCATGTGGAACACGGCCTGATGAACATGACGCACAAGATTGACGAGTTGTCCTTTGGTGCATTATATCCAACTATTGTCAACCCTCTTGATGACAGTTTTGAAATCTCCAAAGATCGTAAGATTTAGTGACTTTTTTACTTGCTCGTTTGCTTCGTTGTTTTTTGTGCTCTCAAAGTACGAAGTCTTACCAAAGTTCTTTGCCACCAAATATGCATTCTATTAACCCCTGACAGATTTCGAGGCTTTCCAGTACTTTATGGCTGTGGTCCCAACTATTTATATTGGTAAGGCATAAAATGGATGGATACTACCTTATTTTTCTTATTCGTAGAACCCGTGTCAGTTGTCAGATGTTTACTCGTTCCGTTGTGGTTATCATGTTACACTCTTGCGGATGGAAACACATGTTCACGGCTGTCTACACTTTATTCTTGTTTTCCGGCATCAATAATGAATAGACCGAAGTGGCAGGGAGTTGATAACCAACCAGTACTCTGTCAACGAGCACCGGAAGGCGTATGAGGAGGATCGTGGGATTCCAGGTCTGTTCTTCAAGTACGACATTGAGCCGATTACGCTTCTGATCAAGGAGCAGAGCAATATGTCATTTGGGCACTTGCTTGTGCGCCTGGCGGGACTGATCGGCGGATACTTTGTGACGGCTGGTATGGCTCATAAGGTCCTCAGCGCAGTGTACCACTCGTTCCGACCGGAGGAGGCGCCCTTGCAGCAATTTGTCAAGTAGTGTGTCGATGCCGTTGCCCTCGATATCTAGTCTAGTCTATCATGCCGTTGACAGGGTTATATAATAATGAGCTCTTCCTCATATGATGTACACAGCCAGGGACAGAGTGCTATGTGAGTGAGAGAAAAAAAAGGGTGAGGGGGTGGTACCCCTGGGTCCATAGCCTCTTATGTCATGATTGTAACCTGGATGAGAAACAGGGCGGGGGGGGGGAGGGGGACAAGAGGGGGCATGCGGAGGTAGTCTTTTCCCCGCGCTGCTCTTTAGTCCATTGATCTTAAAATGGAAAGCAAAACAAATGTCCGTCGGCATTTCTCATATCTTTTTTTTATGTTCCTTGTTGTTTGGCATCCTGAACACTCGCACGCCATTCCTTTTCCCATCTCTCCTTTCTTGTCGACGTTCTTTTGTATGTTGTTGATTGCAGTGCCAGAACCAGACACAATCTCATTTTTTTCTTTTTTGCTTCCACCATTTGTCTCTCTTTTCCCAGGTCCAACTTGTTTCGAGTGTTTTACGTTTGAGCCCTGTTTCGTTTCTTTCTTTCTTTTTTGATAAATCTTTTTTGCCCGTGGGCAATTTTTTTTGATTTTCTCGTTTTTTTCGGCTGCTCAACGCCCTATTCTTGTCCCCTCCCCCTCCTCCTCTCTCACTTCTCTCTTCTTTCTTACCTCCTTCCCCTTTATCCGCTTTCCCCAAATCGTTTCATTATACTTTACTTCCGAAGGGGAATCCCCTGCTTCTGAATCCCCTACCATTCACTGTCACCATTCCCCACCTTTGGTGTCCTTTTTTGGGCCTTGGCTAGATTGAAATTTCATTTCCATGTCGTCCAAAGATCCAGCCGCATCATTGGACTCGCATGGTCACCATGCTACCCCAGCTCCAGTAACCTCCGAGGAGGAATCAAAGGATCGTGGGAGCATCAAGCTGATGGAGGTCCACTTGACTTCTGTTCCAGTCTCCAACAAGGACGATGCCCGGCTCGGCGTCGCCTCTTCTTCTTCGAGTAGCAGTAGTAGCAGCAGCAGCATTAATGCTGAAGCTCATACAAGCAAGGGCGAAAAGCCTTCAAAGGCGACTGCTACCACTTCCAGCAATAGCAAGACCTCTTCAACAACAGCAGCAGCACCAGCCAAGAGCAAGTCGGTCCACAGCAACACTGCGTCCACCAATGCGACACCCATGGCAGGGCAATCGACATCGTCATCAGAGGACCTTGCCTGGCCGGAGTCAGGATCATCCTCGAATGACGATCCGCAAGCGTATGCTTCGGACGATGGTTCTTCCGATGCAGTCGAATCTGCTCAGGACGAGGATTCCACGACAACCACCACAGACAGCAAAAAGAAGGAGAGCAAGGACGAGACGATTCAACGCCCGTTGTCGCATTACGAGACACGGGAGGAGCGACTTGTCCGGATCCGCAAGCAGTTCAGCCCACTGCACCGATCGGCACAGGATGAGGACGGATTTCTGGACGCCAATTCGCTTGTAGGCTTTTTTGCTGACATTACACCGGATGAGAGTGTCCAGCGGCGGTATGCTGACGAGCTACTGCAGTTATGCCACAGCCGGAAACTGCGAAGGAGTAGCCACGGCAGCGGTAGTGCATCACGATCATCCTCACGGCACAATACGAAGACGACGACGACGGCCACGGCGAAGACAACAGGTGGTGGATCGGCAGTAGCAGGATCAGCAGGATCGGCGACACCGAGGAACAATGGCGAACGATCAGTGGATGACGAGGGCCCGGCAGACCTGTCTTCACTGTCGTCCGAAGCTGGTGTTGAGGCCAGCACAGAGAGTGATGGCATATTTGACACTACCGGCAATGCTTTGAGATCGGGCGAGAACAATGATAATGCTGAAGGATACAAGGAGGATGCCGAGCGGCCGCGTGTCCATTACTCGGACTTCCAGATTTTTGTGGAAGAGAAAGAGGAACGGTTATGGAACTTGTTCCAGGAAATTGACCACAATAATGACAATGGTAAGCTTACACATTCCAATGGGGCAAGCGAGAGGGTGGGGGGTTGTAGTAGAAAGGGGTAGTAGAGTGGAACCGAGAATTGGAAACTGATACAATGTCAGGAACAGTCACTTCAGCACCAGTTTCATACCGATCACCAACAACACCACAACAAGCACCCCAAAAACACAAGGGCTACATATGGGAAGGAGGAGGGATGATGTATTTCTACGTCATGAATTGGTCAAAACCAAAGTGAACGACAGAGTGACCGTGGAAGAGTCGGATTTACGTTAACTAACTGGCGTCCCCCCTTCCTTTGTACTCTAATAGAAATCCAGCCAGAGGAGCTCCAAGCATCTTTGGCCAAAGCCGGAATTCATCTCTCGGATAGAGATCTCGAGCAGTTTGTAAAGGCTATGGACAAGGATGGCAACGGAGTCATCGACTATGACGAGTGGCGCGACTTTTTGGTGGTATGTGTGTTTCGTTTCCCCTGAATATGAAGGAGGTTATTTTTGTTGGACCCACGCATGCGTTTACATCAAATGATGCAGCAACGTGCTTGGACTGCCTAATGCAGGGCCGCGCGTGAAAAATGAGGGTAATTTTAGAGTTGCACAGTGTGAACTTACCCTGTATAAAAAACACATTTACTATGTACAATAGCTTCTGCCCCGTGAGACGACACTCAAGGAAATCTACAAATATGTGCAAGAAGTCATTGCGCAAGTCGGCGTTGATGGCGACGTGGTTATGCCCCCTTCAGACCACGAGTACGTTTTCAAGTATCTTTTGGCAGGTGCCATTGCTGGAGCAGTCTCTCGAACAGGTAAAGCAAATTTGTGGGCACGAAGGTGCATGTCACTCATGGCTGGATGGCGAAAAGCTCTAGAACTGGTTGCTTACCAAAAGATATATGCTTTTGTTTGCACACTTCATCACCTATCAATAGTGACGGCGCCATTGGATCGACTCAAGGTGTACCTGATCACAAATTCGGCGATCTCGGCAATTACAGGCCCCAAGGCGGCAGCAAACATCAAGAATATACCCAACTTTTCTAGCAACTTGGTTCGCCGGCCTCCACAGCAGCGATTACTGTGGTCAGCGATCATGGACCTGTATCACCAAGGCGGCATCCGAACGTTCTTTCGCGGAAACGGATTGAACATTATAAAGATTGCGCCAGAGTCGGCCATCAAGTTTTACACGTACGAGACGAGCAAATGGATCATCTCGACACACTTGCCGTTCCTGACGAATGCCTCATCCTCGAATGGCAATGGCGGCAATGGTAATGGTAATGGTAATGGATCGGCTGAGATTTCTACGGCAGGACGATTCTTGGCTGGAGGCATTGCAGGTCTGGCATCACAGTTTAGCATCTATCCCTTGGAAACGATCAAGACACGCATCATGTCGTCGACAGGAAAAAACCAAAACTCTCAAGTGCGGTTATGCATCAGCTCCGTCGGCAAGGAGATTTGGCAGCGAGCAGGCCTCAGAGGCTTTTACCGCGGTCTGGGCGCGTCGCTGGTCGGCATCTTCCCGTATGCGGCAATTGACCTGAGTGTCTTTGAGACACTCAAGTTTGGCTATATGAAATGGAAGGCAAAGGGTTCGGCAGACCACGACAAGCTGGAGCGGCCGAGCGTGTTTGTGCTGCTGGCATGCGGCACGATTAGTGGCAGTGTAGGCGCGACAACAGTGTATCCACTCTCGCTAGTGCGCACTCGGTTACAGGCTCAAGGTACACCACATCACCCACAGACTTACTCGTCGACGCTGGACGTCTTCCGTAAGACGTATCAGCAGGACGGTATCCGTGGTTTTTACAAGGGTATGGTGCCGACGCTCACCAAGGTCGTGCCAGCCGTTTCGATCTCATATGTCGTCTATGAGTATAGCAAGCAAAAGCTTGGCTTGGATCGTTAGACGTTTTGCTTATATTTCATCTTGATTTGTTGTTATCCATTTATCCCGGCATTTTTTTCTTTTTTTTCTTCTTTGCTGAAGGCCTCACCACTCTCTTCATATTCTACCCTGCCTTTGCTTAGTCGTTCTTGTTTGATTATTTAAAACTGTTCACTCCCCTCTATCTTCTTATATAGACGTATTTTTTTTCTGTTGCATTTTTTTCTGTTTCTTGTTTTTTCGCCATAGACTTCCACCCCTCTCAGCATTCCAACCGCGCACCTACCCAAAAAGAACTAATAAACCATGAACGAAAAGAACGACATTCATACCAGTGTGTGTGCTGTGCATGGAAGTAATCCTGATATAATCGAGTTGCAATGTAGCACAAGTTGGGCCAAGCAGTCCCATTTCAGCATTTTGAGGGAAGGGGTGGGACTGACTGAAGGGGGGACGGGCGGAGAGGAAGGTAGGGGAGGGGGGGGGGGGGGGAGAAGCTTCTCTCCAAGAAAAGACGAGGGCTTTTTTAGGCTTTGGCTATTTTCATCTTGTAACCTACATTGACGACACACTCCATCACCATCCAACTCACACATTTCAACATGGATCAAATCAGAGCATTCTCGCAGCAGCTCAACCCCCTCGCCGCCAAGCTGAACAAGCAGTTTGGTCAGGTGAAGCAGGTACGCTACTTGACTGTCGAGAAGTGTGAGCAAATCCTGCCGTTCGCTTGACTTTGTCGCGTGTCCCATACTCTGTCCGCGCCCAGGAAGGACCCATAGACAGACAGGCCATTGTTTCTCGTTAGACGGCATGCGTGAACGATAGCGAGGGCTAGAGTGTGTCGATGATTCTCTTTTCTATTCTTCTCACTCTGGTCGTCCTTACGCAGAGAGAAGAACAGCGCGCCTAGTCGGGCCGGCCAGTCGAGGAACCAGCTTGAATGTTTTGCCCTGAACCAAGTTGTCCCAATAGTTTCTCACCCCATGTCTTTTTATTTCTCCATCCTATAATGACTTATTCAATCAACACTAGTTTGCACAAGAGAAGATGGGTACTGCCGAGGACATTACCGAGCTTCCCCAGGAGTACAAGGACTTGGAGAAGGTACGTTGAAGCAAGCTGTGTTTGTTTTGGACCAAAAAAAGATTCTGGACATTCCCACCTTTTGGCCATTATCGTTTTTTTTTGTGTAATTCACCGTTTTGCATGCAGGCCAACGATATTGAAAAGCTCACTCCATACCTCTTGCACATTATTTTTTTTGACATTTTGCCTTGTAGCGTGTAGATGCTGTTCGTGCTATGCACACCAACCTGTTGCGAGTGACACGCACATACCAGACACAGTCGTACGACTACCCAGCTCAGCTGCAGGAGACCCTCGGTGAATTTGGACGCACAGTGACTGACCGGATTCAGCAGGTGGCGTTGTCGCCGGCCGACCGTGCCGCCACAGAGGCGGCAGCGCTTGAGGGAGATAAGAAGGACCCCACAGCAGCAGCACCTCCCAAGACTCTGTCGCATGCTCTTGCACGCGCCAGCATGTCGGGAGCCGAGCAGATTGGTTTGGAGGAACCTATGGGTTCTGCTTTGTTCAAGTACGCGACCGTACAGGAGAAGATTGGCGACTTCCGACTGAAGATGGATGCCGAGATCTCGACCAAGTTTGTGCAGCCCTTCAGCACTACCCTCAACACCCAGATCGGCTTTGCCATGAAGGCTCGCAAGAACGTTGCTAATGCTCGGTTGGCACTCGACTCGGCCAAGGCTCAGTACCGGACTGCCAAGCCCGAGAAGGCCGAGGCCCACCGCGTTGAGGTCGAGCAGGCCGAGGATCTGTTTGTTGCTGCTGTGGAAGAGGCCACCACCTTGATGAAGGCTGTCCTCGAGTCGCCCGAGCCATTGCGCAACCTGGCCGACATGGTTGCTGCTCAGGCCCAGTTCTACAAAGAGGCTTATGAGATCCTGTCCGAGGTTGCCCCCGAGATTGATGAGCTCCAGGTGACTCAGGAGGCTCTGTACCGTAACAGCCGCAGCGAGTAGACGATGAGTTTGTCCTGTTCATTTTTTTCCCCACCCAGTATCATCTTGTAGATTTTGCCTCTCCTCTTTTTTTTTCTCTCAGAATTTTCCTATCAATCTGAATAAGCAGCTTTCTTCTCTCTGTTTTCTATTACTGAACAAATAATGGTTAAAAAATACGGCAGAATGACTCTTTTTGCTTCAATATTCGCGTGACATTGAATGAAGTAATGGTAGAACGGGAAGAAGGTTCAAATAATTGGTAGTGATATTTTGCTTCCTACAGAAGCCTCGGCTTCAACTCGCACGATCACACTGATACATCGACTACACGGAATTTCGCAATACGTGTGTATATCGCAGTAAAGGTCCACAGAGAACGAGGGCCAAAAAAGAGTCTACAAGCACAATCTCTAGATTTGTGTGGGGTTGTCTGACCAACTCTGTTAGCATCTTTCGAGCTCAAACCGTTTAAAAGGGTGTAAGAACACATTTCGTTTTCAAGTCATTAGGCTGAAAGGGTGCAAAGCTATGATTTATATTAAATAGATGAGTATGAACATGGCGATTATAAGATGCTTCCGACATTATGTTCAAGAATATAGGAGCTGTGGCAATAGAAACCAGATATGAAAGACAAAGGCAGAGTTGTCCAAGACGATGTCTGCTGTTATATATCTCATATTTGATAAACTTTGTCTTGTAATAAACAGAAAATCAGCAGAGCTGTCTCCCACACCTTCGAGGCTAGCAAAACTCGTACCTTTTATTTTTTTTCTGGTGACATCAATCATATTACCTCCTATCCTTCGTATAAGCAAGTCTGAAAAGTTGACGATAGGAAGTACACCTATTATATTTTATATGTATTGGACAGCCTTCACGAGTCATTCATATGAGTTGACACAGCTTGCGGTCAGCTACCAGCATGGGCATGAGCCTTGGCGCTCAAGGGTAAAGGATCACTTTCAGTTTGTATGCGCTAGTGATATTCGCTATTTCCATAATCAGGCCTGTATTGATGCAGGGTATACCTCACCCACACTTTTGCGAAACTATCTCAATCTGCTTGTGTATAAGAAGACATGGCTGTACGATGGATATAATGTAAAGGTATGGGTGGCGTAGATTCTTTCATTATGATTGCTGAGAACCAAGCGACTGTTAGCAGAAGCTTAGAGCGTGGGTCCTCGAACCCCGGCAAGTAGCATTGTTAAAAATAGAATTCTTTTATGACATGACAATTGATGTTCATCACATATCGTCGAGTTGTTGAGTAGCTTGTGGAGAGAGGAATCTTGAGAGGAACATTTGTGGATGATTAGAATAACCCGTCTTGCCCTGACGTCTATCGAGAAATCTTGCTTTTACAGGGTGGTTGGTAGCAGAGATACTTTCTCCTATGTACGGATGTGCGGGGAATAGGGGATATTGTACTTTTCATCTTGGCAGACACTCATGAACGCGCTGTCTCATTACAAATATAGTGAAAGCCAACCCAGTCTTCGCCAGATGGATGATAATAGTCGTTACCGGTAGTTTATCTCATAGAAAGGGAAAAAACAATATAAAGCACACTACAGCTACTGGTAAAGTGTCTTAGTTACCAGGGGCGTTAGGATCCTTCTGAAGATCCCGCAGCAACTCGCGCATCCTGCTCGTGTCACGCTTGGCAGCCTTCTGAGCGGCAGTAAGGGTAGCAGGGCTGCTGTCAATGTGGTGGTTGATACGCTCCCATTGGGTGGCTGTCGAGACCTGATCACGCTTAGCAAGGAACTCTTGCTCCTTGTCCCGGTTCTCTGCAATCTTTCGCGCCTTCTTCTCATTGTACTCTTCATAGAAGCGATCGATAGCCTCGTGCGCGGCCTGGATGTTCTCCTGCTTCTTCGCGTCTGAGCGTTCATCCTTCTCCTTGATCAGTGCAAGTTGCCGCTCACGATGTTCCCGCACAATCTCAGGTACTTCTTCGGGCTGCTTGGGACTCTGGAAGCGGGGAGCCTGTGCCGTGCTTGGGCTAGGGCTCAGGCCAAACGATCCACTGGCTCCTGTGGGCTGAACTGCGACACCACCGAATCCGAAGCCACCTGTGGGCTGAACAGCAACAGGAGCCTATGCAAAAAAGCAACAAGACAAAAGATATATCATTGATCAGAAATCAATAACAAATATAATATATATCAAAATGTCTGTCAACGTGGCAACTCATTGAACTGGAGAATAATCCTGAAGGTTAATCCATTCTGTCTCCCTCCCCTTTCACCTTCCAGGTGGGAAAGCCATGCTGCTTACCGACAAGTCAGTGGTTTCAATGGCAGGGTATTCGCTGTGGAACGCGCCAAACTCATCGTCTTCGACGACCTTGGCCGAGGTAGGGGCGCTAGTAGTGCCGATCTGGTCAATGCTGGGGAAGGATGTCTCAAAATCGTTGGCGGTTGGCGAGCTCACGTCGTTGTTTCCTGCCGAAGAAGAGAGTCCTGCCAAGAACTCTGCGTCGTTGCCCAACACGGCAGCCTCGCGTGCCAAAAAGTCGGCTGTGGGGTCGTCAAAGTCTGACTTCTTGGAGGAAGGCGCGCTGGCAAAAGAAGTAAAGTCATCCATGATGAAGAAGAAGAATAATGTCTAATGTGCAAGCAAGGAGGATGGGGGTATTTGTAGAGCGTCTTTCCTACGATGCATTGGAAAAAGCAGAGCGCAAGCAACGGTTATCAGACATTGTTCGTGTCGGTATCCACAAGATGACGGCGAGCATCCGTTTTGAGTGGAGAAACATGGGTCATTCTGTGGCACTGTCTTGCAGCTGGATGGCGAGGATGAGGGGATGTACCTGGCAAGCAAGCAAACAAGGGATGTGCGTTCTGGATGAGGGAGTGTTTAAGGATGCAGAGAGCCGCATCAGAGTGGTATTAAAAGCCTGTGTGCACGGGTGACGTGGTTTTTCAGAGTAGGGATTGACGACTTTGGGGCCTCATTCCCAAATATGTACAGGTGGAGAAACCGCC
>JAAAIY010000493.1:0-12447 GCA_016098105.1 Actinomortierella wolfii
TGAACAAAATGATGTCGAGGCAATCAAGTGGCTCACCAAGGCAGCAGAACAAGGATTTGCAGAGGCACAGAACAACCTTAGGTTGATGTACAAAGAAGGATGAGGGGTCGAGCAAAACGATGTCGATGCGATCAAGTGATTCACCAAAATAGCAGATCAAGAAAAATGAAACCGTCGAGTAAATGATGAGGAGCGTTGGCGTGGATATTAGGGCAATGATATTTCGCCAGAAACATTTAAGCTAATGTCAGTGTCATACTCGCGCTGCTAAATGAATGTGACAACAATATCTTACATCTTTCATAATTGGACAGTAAATTTCATCCTCTGCACAGATTAAAGGATATCTTCGCTACCGCATTTCCTTTTGCTCAGTATTTGAAGCCCCTCTTTTGGAATCACTAATTTTATGCCTAACAGCTCCTGACTGTCAATAAGGATGTATTAATCCTTCCTGGCAACCTGAAGATCGTACTTGGAACTCTCTACAGTCTCGATATGTCATGCAGATATACAAGGAAATCATCCTGTTTTAGGACAGCGAACGCGATGTAGTCAGTAGTACCAACACCAGGAGGCAATGGTCCAAGCTATGATGGAAAAATCTGAGCACTATAACAGCGCATGGTGTAGCATACTATGAAGTCCTGGTTAACTTTTGGTTGACTTAGTTTGGTTGGCAAAGACGAAAAAAGACCAATCCGACCAACATTTGTGAAGACTCTGTGTAGCCTCCACGTATTCAGAAGAATAGTTCCTGGTATAAGAAGAGTATTAAAATCAACAATACATGGTGCCACATGTAGTCTGTTTTCTTGACTCTCAGCATAGTTTGGCGATATGGCTAGGGCCGAGAATATTTATTGATACGAGCAGAGAAGTGGATGAGAGTAGTAATACACTGGGAAAAGAGGCAAAAAGGTAACAATGTAACATTAGATTCCCATTGCCTCCCAAGCTGAATATTATCTCTCATGTTTTTGAGGAGAGGCAGGTCTCGTCAGTAGCAAGGTAGATATAAGGACAGTTGCTTTGTTAATTAAAAGAAGAAATAATTGTTCGACACAAAGTGGTATGAAAATGCCCAGAATGTAGGACAAGGGTATGCATATGGTTAGATGACTTTTTTTTGGGGGGGGGGGAAATAGTTCGTAGGCGAATAAGGGAGAGGAAAATGAGACGCGTTCCCTTATTTCCACCCAGCAGGTCTTAGTGGGAAATAAAGGTATGCTAAGCATCTTGCAAAATTTCTGCCAGGGTCCAGTCTCTTGTAATGCAAAAGTGTTAATCACATGGTATGGTGGGTTCGGGGCAGAAGGATCCTTTCTGTATTTTATGATTTGCCCCGGTCGTTAGTGTATATTGTTGTAGAGTAAAAATGGTATAGAGTGGTATGAGGCCGTATGTTTACAATCCTTACAAGTGCTCTGGCATGATGGATATAACAAACGAGCCAAACCAAAGATATACTTTGGAGGTATCCTTGATTGGTATCTACAACTTTTTTTTCTCCATTATTGTGTGTGGTCTTTTGCCTTCCATCTTGTGCTCGAGTTGAAAATTTATCCAGTGACACAGGTCCATAGATTGTTGCTGCCAAAGCAACAAGCAAAAAAAAAAGGACAGACCTCCTCGAAGGCTTTTTTTCATGCTCTCTCATCCTTTGGTTACTTGTAGATGTATATTGTATGTATATTTCGAGGCGATGTCAAGGGGGTGAGACTGGCATTCATGCAAGAACCCCCAATGTATCCCCTTTGGATACATGTACGTTGGATAGAGATGGGACAGGTTTTTTTTACTATCCACCAAGCCTGGCTACTGGGGTAGTTGCCACCAAGCAACAAGCTTTTTCTTTGTGGTTGCTATAAGAGGGGGGTGAATTTGACTAGAGTGTTTCGGCAACCGGGGAAAAGGAAGATCGGGGGAATAGGCTCGAGGCCCCTCCTGAAAGAGGAAACATAAAAGTGAGTACAAAAATCGAGCGCTGGACGATCCCCTTGCATGCATGATGGCCTGATGGTTTAACCAACCAGTTTCCAGAGTCAGGTGAACGAGACAACAAAGGAGCATGTGTTGTGCAACACAACGGTCAAGGAAAGAAAGATGCGTGTTTATATGATCGACTCCACCACTGGGGCTGCACTACCACCACGGAGTATATCGAGAGAACAAAGAGACAACGACTTTCTTTCTTGTAGACAAAAGGCAAACACCACAACCTCCATTCTCTGCTTCAAAAAAAACCCGAATCATCATCTCTTTTTCTCCTTCATCATTCATTGTCATTCCGAATTGCCATGCACGTCCTCATTGGTAAGAAGTACTTTTTGGACTGTGCTTAGAGTGTAAACATGATAAAGTTCTCTCGGACAAATCCTTACAGCCTTGACAATCGATCTCATCTTCTTCTTGTTGTTGTAACTACTAGTTGGTGCAGGTCTTGGGGGCTTGATGCTTGCTGCCCTTCTCGAGCGGGCAGGAGTACCATATGTGGTGCTCGAGCGTAGCCAAGAGGCAAGGCCACTTGGTAAGTGCAATGCAACAGAAGGACATTTTCCACGCTGGTCACAAAAGGACAAAGGATGATTTTTTTCTCTAATATTCCATTGTCCCCTCCCTCCCCTCTCTTGGTTTCAGGAAGCGCCATTTGTGTCACGCCCACGGTCACGGCAGTTTTCAAGCAACTCGGCGTGTATGATGAGCTGGTCAAGAACTCGCTCCCACTCCACAAAACCACCAACCATACTCATCCAGCTTCAAAACCCCGCGTGGATGATTTATCATTTTTGAAGGAGAGGTATTGTTGTGTATAGCAATAACTGTATTTACGCTTGAAAATCTCAAGAATGGTAGTTGACTGAATTGTCCCCCTTTTTTTTTCTTTTTACGTGAATTCAAAAAAGATATGACGACTATATCCACATCATTACTCGACCAAAGTTGTACGACATCCTCCGAAAGCTGGTACCAGAAGGAAAGATCCACTTTGGCAAAAGAGTTGTCAGCATCCAGCAGAAACGTGAGGGCGCGATGATTCGAACCATAACGAATGAAACCTATTATGGCGATGCAATAATTGGCGCTGACGGCGCATATTCGACTGTTCGGGAGGTGATGCACAGGGAGCTACAGGAAAGAGGCCTACTCCCCAAGGAGGACAGTGCCCCACCGCTTTTTAGCAGCCACTGTCTAGTAGGAGTGACCAACGTACTTCCTTCGGGCGCTCTCAACGTTACAGGCGATGAATGTCGATATGATACCCTACTCTGTAAAAATCTACCATATATCGTAAGTATCACAAGACGCACTGTAGACAAAAAACTTGAAGTTTATATATGACCTTTACGACTAATAGTGAATGGGTGGGTGGGGATATTTCTCTTTCAAAAACACGCTTTTTTTTGCATTTTGTAGACAGGTTGCCTAACTCAGCCAGACGGCTCCGTTGCTTGGTATGCCTTGCAACACGCTGGAGGCTCTAAAGCACATGAGGATGAGAGCCTCAGGAATGTAGAGTGGAGTGCCGGCTCCACAAGTGTTATGACCGACCAGATTCGACATCTGCCCTGTCCTTTGGGCCAGACCATGGGATATCTAATCGATAACACACCAAAGGATAGAATTTCCAAGGTCATACAAATGTAGGTGCTAGTATTGTCGAGAATGAGGAGAAGGGCAGAAAATCCAGAACCTTTGTAAAGTTTTTCACAAACACACCTATGAAGCACTTGCTCACATTTTTGTCTATCAAACTCTTTTTTTTTGTCTTCTCTTACCACAATAGTGAAAAGTGGTACAAGACTTGGACATATGGTAGAATCGCACTACTCGGAGATGCTTGCCACAGCTTTTTCCCTGCTGCAGGTAAAATGTGTTTCCTATTCGGAAGAAATCTGACGGGTGGTGTCTTTCGATTTATGCATGTGATACCTAACTTTCTTTTTCCTTAATATATACATTTTTTATATATATTTGTTTTATAGGGCAAGGGGCCGTGAACGCAATGCTAGATGCCGTTGTATTAGCCAATGTATTGCATGCTTGTCCTACGTCGACTGTGGAGGATATTGAGCACTGCTTTGAGGCGTATGTCGAGGAACGATTCATACCAGCAAAGAACGGCTATACCTGGAGTTGTAAGAATGGTGACTTGTACAAGAAGGTAAGGTTGTAGTGCCAAGTTTTGAAGTATCTCAAAAACCAACTTGCCCTGCGGTGTATAGCGGTTCGGCTCGTTAACATCAACTCGTTATTTCTTGACGCCATTTTTTTTGTATGTGTCTAGTCTTTACTGGGGCAGTTTGCTCGATTTATGTTCGCACTCCAGCCTCAAAGTGCCTGGATTTCTCAGGTCGACAAAGTCTACGCAGACAGACCTCAGGCTGCTTTCTTGACTCCGATTCCTCCTAAAGGAACATGTTGGCCTGCCCCTCAGAGGTCATATGATCGGCTGAAGAGGTCCGTTTCCAATGCTTTCATCTGAGTGAGAGAAAAAAAAACTAATAAAGCAGCTTGAAACGACTCTATATTTGTCTGAAACTTTTGGTTGTCGTATCCTCTGCTATATTTCTCAGAGTGCTTTGAAGTGCAAAACACATTTGACATGATTGAAGGGCAGTGCTGTCATTCCAAAAAAAAATTACTTATGCATTTCAAACAAGAGATATGGCATTGCGAGGATCGTTTACATGGTACAGGGCAAAGGGTTATATTTGTCTACAAGAATGCCACACTTACAATACTATTTTTTTTTCTTTCCAACTGATCATTCCTCTTTTTTCTTTTCTGCTCTTTAATTGAATTCATGCCTTCTTGTTTGTTTGCTTCTTCACTGACCCAAGTACTTTCCAAGAGCAGGCATAGTCAACACATTGTACATATTTTCGCCACGGAAGCAAACAATGGCGTCTTCGCCATCGACACCCATTAGTGCACCGAGGTTGCCACGATGCTGACCAGTCAAAACCTTGACCTGGTCGTTCTTAACAGGCTTGACGGGCTCGAGGTTCTGGATCGGCACTGAAATCACCTTGCCGTCCTCGCTACCGCCCATCAGACGCACATCGCACTTGGCCGTCGGTGAAAGCGCAGACCGTGCCGGCACGCGGATCATACGACCCACCATGTCATTATATTTGCCGTCTTCAAAACTCGATCCACCGCTTCCTGCCGTCACCCTCACCTCGATATCTGTCGTCACCCAGTCCACGTTCGACGTCGATGACTGACTGCTGCTGTCTGCGTGATGATGATCCATGCCGCTGCTGTAATCACCTCCCGTCGGCATGAATGGCGTCTGTGGGAAGTGGCTAGCTGGTGTCATTGGTGTTGCCGACGCGCCTGCTGGTGTCTGTGGTGCAGCATTGGCTCCAGGTGTCTGGGCGGCGTTGCGAGAAGACGACGATGAGCCCGATGCGCCGCCAGCCGCAGGTGTAGATACACTCTGGCTACCAGCACCACCAGAGCTGGAACGTGCAGAAGCACCCGATGCGGCTGGAGTCGATGGGAAGTGGCTGCTGCTGCTAGGGGTTGGTGCAGAGTCATAGCCCGAAGGGCCTGGTGTGTATGGGTATCCGGAGTAAGGTGCAGGCGACGGGGCCGCAAAGCCACCTGCAGGGGTGGTCACATTGTTGCGCGCCATCCAATCGCCGCTGGCAGCCGGTGTCTGTGGGTAGTTGCTAGAGTTGCTACTCGACTCGGGCTTGTCCCAGGACGAGAAACTACCAGAGCCTCCATTTCTTGATGGCTCATCCCATGATGACGATGAGCGTGAAGGTGTGCGGCCACCGGAATCACCCCATCCAGAGTTGACGGGTGTATCCCAGCCCGAAGTTGCTGGTGTACGACTACCAGAGTCCCAAGATGAGTGCGCAGGCGTACGGCTACCACCATCCCAGGTTGATGCTGGAGTGCGACTACCAGAGTCCCAAGCGGAAGCTGGAGTGCGGCTTCCTGAATCCCAAGCGGATGATCCGCCATGATAAGGTGTCTTACTGCCTGCATCCCAGGCTGGTGTGCGGGAGCCATCAGCATAGGGATTGGGTGTCCGGGTATTTGCGCTCCATGCTGGTGTCTTGGATCCAGAATTCCAAGCAGGAGTCTTGGAGCCAGAGTTCCAAGCTGGTGTGCGGGAGCCAGCACCAGAATAGTGCATGGGTGTCATGTTGCCCGCAGAGCCAGGGCGTGATGGTGGGCCCATGTTGAATGATGGGTTGAACTGCGATGGGTCTGTGATGTTGGAAACTGGTGTCGTTGTACCGTCCGAGTTTTGAATAGCGAGCTTGGCGCGCTCGACTGTGATAATACGGCAGTTTGTGTGCAGCTCTACGCGTGCAGTTGTATCAGTGGCATCCTTGACAATACCCTGGTAACCCTTGTGTGGTCCACGAATGATGGTGACGGGCTTGTCCACCAAGGGGTCACGGTATCCTCTGCCACGACCTCCAAAGAATCCACCGCGCATGCCGCCACGTCCACCGCGATCTGAGTATCCACCACGATTCATATTATTCGAGACGGCGGGATTCAAGGTGTCGAGGCGCATGGACGGTTGGGCGCGGCTCTTGGCTGCCATGCTAGCCAAAAGACGGGTTGACTGTACAAAGACACCATTGTTCTCCATGTATTCGCGGTTGTAACAGAAGGCATATGTCCGGAAAACGTGCAGAATCTTGCCTTCACGGTGCGCTCCGCTGATTTCACGCACTGAATCGCCGTCCTGAATGCTGTTGCCCTCGCCATCAGTAGCAATAGCACGAGATGAATCGCGCTTCTGTGTGATCACATGGGGTTCAACATCGCGCGTCATGCCGTTCTGATCAATGATGCGTGCAAAACCACGCTCAATCTTGTAGATGACACCAACAGTAGCTGCATCCAGCTGTACAAAATCGTGCACCTCATATTGGCCCAAAGAGCCGGTGCCACTTGCAACGTTCGAGGCCATCTGCAGATCCTTGGAGAACACTTGAATGTCCCTGACGTTGAGATCTGTCACGATGGTCACGACATTCTCTTCGATCTTGATGATCAAACCTGTTTCATCCTTGTACTTGCCATTCACCACCTTGACGTGATCACCCTCTCGGAACAGCTTACGCAGCTGTGAGGGAGGGAACTTGAGGATGCTGTTCTTGAGATCCTTAGCCACAGGGCGAATCATGATCATGTCACTGCTCACAGAGTCAACAACACCCTCCAGATTCTTCAATTCACCTTCGGTAACCTCCACCTTCTCACCTGGCTTAAAGTGGCTGGTGAGGGAAGCACTCATTGCCGACAGTGCCACTGCTGACAGATCCAAACCGCCATCCTCATCATCAACGCCACCCTTGGCAAATCGCTGAATCTCATCCAAGGTAGGGTTGATGTTTTCTGTGATCAAGCTCGAAATCTTCATATCCTTCTCAAGGTAACCGTCCCGGAAGGTATCGCCACCCCATGTGAAGACGTTGTTGGTTTTGCGAATGGGCTTGTTGAGCTTATCGACCTTTTCTGCCTCACGGGGGTTAAACAGTTTGGCTGGAGGACGTCCTGTTAATGCACTGTTGACAGGCTTGCGCTTATTTCCAGAGAGATAGGACATGTCTGTCCGAGGTGTCATATCCAAACGAGGAATCAGCTTGACCTTGGCTTGGTCTCCTGATTCAGCAATATCCAAAACCTGTGAAAACGAAGATCCGTATCAACGTTAATAATTCTGAAATTTGGATAATGGCCACTATTATTGTGCTGACCCTAAATTTTCGTCTTACCTGGGCCAGATCATTAGCGTATTTTCCTCGCTTGATTCGGACCCATGTACCGGGTCGAAGTTCGGACTCCTTGTGCCTGACTTTAAGAACGTCCGTCATCTCTTTGATAGGTACAAGCGTCAGCTTCGATGCAAAGACATTGTTCAGTCCGTTCAATGCCTATGTGAGGTACATCGTTGTGAAAAAAATTAGATGGGGTGGTGTTCATATACATGAGCAATAGAGAGTATCCCGAGATTACCCTGATCATATTACAGGTTCCATTGAATTCAAATATAGAGCACAAGACTCAAAAAAACAAGACTTACAGCCTGCACGTTTGCTTGACGCATGCATTCAATGTAAATGTAGCCCTTGAGAGACTCGCGACAGAAGGCTGATGAGATCTCCAAAGGTTGTGCCGAATATTCCGTGTCGAAAAACTTGCGCATCAGTGCAAAGACAATGTCTTTCTCCTTGCCGGGCTTGCAGCGTACCATCCACAGATGTGGTGACTGGACATCAGGCATAAGCAATTGCTGTGGAATGTCATCGCTACCACCCTGGAAGGCTCGCCGAGGCGCATAATCGCGGCGATATCGCTCCTTGAAGCGCGCTGCCTGCTCTTCTAGGTCCATATCATCCTCCTCGCGTCGACGTCTGTCCAGATCAAGATGCTTTGAGACCTTGGATGCTTCTGCAGCTTCATCCAGCTCGTCCGCAATGAAGCCATCTATAAAAGAGATGGTAGAGAAAAAAGGGTCGTGATATGTGTCAGTGGTGAACGAATCAGGAACAGGGCAGGTGACAAGCCCTCTTTCCTCTCGATTTTTGTCTTTCCAAAGCCTGGCTTGATCTTACCACCTGCACCAAACTCTTCGTCATCTTCATCCTCGTCCTCTTCCTCGTCATCGACCTCGGCTTCCATATCGAGGAAAGGGAAACCTGATCTCTTGCGACGCTTGTTTCGACGCTAATAAAGGGAATGAAAGAGTCGCAGATCAAAAACATTTTTATAGACAAGTTTAGTAACAAGAGAGGTAATCATGAACAATGTGAGCAGAAAGGGTTTTTTTTTGTGTTGGGTGTGCACGGTCCAACGAGGGCCAAAATCTTAGACAAAAAAACAAGCAAGAAAGGGTTCTTACCGAGACACCCTCATCTTCGTCTTCGTCCTCGTCTTCCTCATCGTCTTCATCATCCTCGTCGTCTTCGTCTTCGTCTTCGTCTTCGTCGTCGTCGTCGTCGTCTTCCTCTCGTTTCACGGACGACTTGTGATGACGAGACTTTTTGGACTTGCGATCACGAGAGTCACGATCAGATTCGTCTTCTTCTTCGTCCTCGTCATCCTCGGCACGATTCCGTCCGAGGGACTCGTAATCGTCTTCATCCTCGTGATCGCTGTCGTGGCGTCGAGACATTATATGTATACGTTAAAGTACAAAAGAAAAGTAGGGGGGGAGTGATTAGATTTTTTTCGCCAAACAGAGTTGTTTCTGTAAAAGAGGAGGGGTGGGGACAAACAACGAGAGATGGGTGGAGGATGCGTGGGTGTGGGATGAAAGGCAGCAGTGGCAGCAAAGGGTGAAGGGCAAGATGGAAGGATGGGGGTCTGAGTTTAGGTGGCTCAAAGTGAGAAAGAGAACCTCGAATTGCAAAATGAAGAATCTTCCCGCCTTTTATACGACAAAGGTGGGGTCAAGACGGAGTAGGATGCGCACTTTCAGCCGTATTACGTACAAGAATTCGAAGTCACGCAGAGTTTTCTAACTTGAAGAGGGCAAAATGTTCCCTCTCCCAATACGCTCTATACATCAACCGTGCTCTGAATTTTCAAGGGTAGAAGAGGTTTGTGTAAAGATTGGTGGCGTTGACAATAGGTCGAAGGAGGCAACGACTAGCCACAGCCATCGATGGCTGCATTCATAGTTCGTCGATCAGAGCATTAACACTCATATGCTCGAGCTCATATCTCCACAAGTGCCCTCCCCTGTTCCCGTGTCTTACATGTTGAGCACAACCATCATCATGTGCCGAAAGAAGGCCAGATTGAGATATAAATTCACACCTTGTTCACACATTTTTGGGAAAAAAGAGACCCTCAGAGAAAGGGAGTGTGGTTTAGTACATAGTTCATTACATGTCAAGTCTATTCTACAGGGATGAAGGTGGGATTACAGTAATATTGGTTATCAAAAGGGGATGATGGGTGAAGGCAGTATCAGGACGACGGCAACGTTTCTTCTTCTTGGTGTTGTTATAACTGGAAGGTAACCAGCTTGTTCATATGCTCCTCATCTGTGACACTCGGCCTCATCCAAGGCGACGACGGTGGGGTCCAGCCCAGGAAGGTCGTTTGGGGCACTTTGAGAGATTGTTCGGCCTGAACACTATTATTGCCCTTTGAGTTTGTTGTAGTCACACGTTGTGCTTTTATCGATGGCAGTTGTTGTTGTTGTTGTTGTTGTTGCTGTTGCTCTGATTGAGAGCTCTTCTCCGAGACACTACTTGTGGAGGCCATGGAGGACGACGACGACGAAGACGACAAGGTGACGACGGGGCCCAACAGCGGTGATGTGGAGGCCGAAGGTGCGACAGAAGGAACCAGCGAGGGAGAGGTCGAAGCCGACTTGTTGCATATGCTACCAGATTTTACACTTGGGGTGGAGCAGAAGGACATGGCATGCATGTCGGCGATCTCGAAGAGAATAGACATGATGTTGGGAAGGCAATGTATGGTTGAGATGAGGAGAGGGGGGGAAAGAGGCAAGGATTGGGATGAAGAGAGGAATGAGAATTGAGGCAATGGTGAAAGGTTAAAAAGAAAATACACAAGCCAACACCTATTCTTGGCCCCTCCGAGCATGACTCGAAACATTGCTCTGAAAAAATTGTTCCTCCTTGCCCCTTGTTTGGACTTGCCACCAATTTCAACGGCTTCTCATATTCTTGTCCTCGCTCTCTCCCTTCCTCCACCTTGTATTGCTGGCATAGACGTGTGGAGTAGCGCACGAGTTGACTGGTTCAATTGCCATGCAAAAAAACAGAGAGAGCAAGAGCATGGCAAGTGACCCAGAGCCTCTCAAAACTCTCCCTCTCTCTCCCTCTCTCTCTCTTTCTTTCCCGATCCTCAAAGTCCTAAAAATAGCCGCTTAATGAGTTGGGTAAAATTGCACCCTCACATAGGCACCTGCGGTTCAGGCCTACCATCTTGCACTAGCTAGCAATGTGCGGTCGCTTTGGACCAATCATGTCAGAGTACATCAGTGGATAATGACCCTTCACTCTCGGGGTCACCATGTGCAGGGATATCAAACACCAAGACATTGTAGAAGTATTTCCTAACTTTGTGGTCGATCACTTTTACCAGCAATGTCTTGAATGATAGAAAGGTCCCCGTCAAAATGCTAGACTAGGCTATCTACTGCCATATTTAAATGTGATAAACGTCGATTTTATGACTATCATGGACCTACGGTATACGTATACAAAGGGTGTGGCGGCATATGTTCAATATTATTTCCTTTGTCAATGGTAATGAATGATGTGCCCCCCTACCCCTGCATCGCGCGCTGAAGAGAGAGGGGAGTGTGAGTAAGAGTGAACATCTCTTTGGGTGCATGAATTTTTGTCACTAACTCGTATGTCGTGAAGATGGGGCGGGTGTAGCCACATGTTTACTCAAAGTTCTTTTGTGTTGTACCCGCGTAGCCAAGGAAACAGGTGTATCGACAAAGAGTGGTGTAGTATGGATGGGATGGATGGACAAAGACTGGTGCTGGTATGCGAATAGAGTTTGGTACAGGTGATGTGTTTCTTCCTTTTCACTTTCTACTCGCTACTTTTGTTACTCCTATCTGTCACTCTTCCACCCACCTTTTTGTATACCAAGGTAATCGACAATGCGATCTGTCACTCTACTGGACGCCGGTTAAACTACTTGTAAACTCTCATATTCGTTCCACACGCTGCGTCTTCAACTTGAATTGGTCGCAGACTCGCTTGGCTCCCTCCATGTTGTCGTCGCTAATAGACTACTCCTTCAAGCACAATTTCCCGCATATTGCTCCGGTCAACGATCATGAGAAGCTGCATCATTGGCCCATTGACATTCGTAGGAGGATGGATACGATTAGTTCCACCCACTAACCTCGGGGCCTGAAGATAGTTGTGATCTCAGTCCTTTCTCAGTGTCTTGTCGGTTGAGACGTGCACCAGGCGTAGATCAAGCTGAGATACTTTCCACCAGGGCAGTACGTGGCCCCAAGATTGCAGACGATCCTTGACTCTACTCTCATGTACTGTTAGCCGCGCTTTCTACACGTCTCCTGGATACGTAGATGCTGTTGAAGAAGCCTCGTCTGGACAAACATGGAATAGGACTCACTGTTGATTCGTAGAACAAAGATATTGTAGGCCTCTGAAGGAGACAACTCTGGGTAAGAAAATGATGATAACACTTGCCACTAAAAGTGGTTGTACGTTTTTTTCAGATCTGGACATTTCTTTGCCTTTTCTCCACTTTCTGTTCATTGATATGTATTCTGTTCTAAATGCAAATTGCACTTATCCTCATCGTGACATCATCAGTAGCAAGTGGTGTTGGCGACATGGGTCCGTTCGCCGCCATGTCTCCTGTTACTTGTGATCACTTTTGTACGGTAGGTGCAAAAATGGGTCCGATGTTTTCCACATTTTTACTTTTTCTTTC
>JAAAIY010000494.1:0-12365 GCA_016098105.1 Actinomortierella wolfii
CCCCTTTACCTCTTTTATCATGTATTCCTGTATACCTCCAGTGGAATTATTGGTGACGGCATCATATCGGACGTCCTCACCCAAAAAGTTGACGTCACCTTCAACAATTTTGAATTTTGGCGCATTCGCCTACACGGCAAAGGTTACACACCTCAAGGTAGTCTCCACTTTTCAAAAAGCCTGCGTAGCACATACAAAACCTTCGACTAGCGAGGCGTCGTCTTGGATCGAATGGGACCGATGTGGTCATTGTGGTATCGTATCCATCAGCACTGATATGCTCACCTACTCAGGCACCGGTACTTTATATCGCCTGTCTTGCCAAGGAAGGCGCAAGCAGTACTCCATCAACCATAAATCGGATGTTATTATGGCACTATGCCTGGGAATGCAGCAACTACCCGTTGGTACCGTCTCGAAAGGCCTAAAGCCCAAAGTCAGTGTGTTTGTTCAGCATCTACATTGATTCCACTGCCCAACCTCACCCGCAAGTGCAAAACTCACTATTTGGTTCCTACCGCAAATGTTCGTCTGCGATCTAACTCGCGACTGAGATCTACACTACAGAGAGTGTTGGAAGGGACATGCTTTGGGGTTTCGAGATTGTTACACACTTTCATGAATTTTGCATCATGGATGTTATTTTGCGCACGCGTGTAGTAATTATTCTATATATTTGTTACCCGCTCAACTATCTCCAGTTTAATTCACGTCAGCATTTTTTTGTCATCGAAGAATTTGCGTGCCACAATTTTTGGGCCAGAAGGTGATTGGGGTATGAGTCCATTTTTCTGAGGAAGTGGGCTCGGCAAGTGGAAACGAAGCCAGATGAGACGATGGAAGAGAAGAAGCAAGGGATTAGGTGCGACAGTAGATAGTAGCCGAGAAATCAATACAGTCCTTGACTAATAAACCATACGGTCAAGCAGAAGCAGTATCACGACCAACATTCAAGCACCAACTGTGAGTTGAAACCGAGAAAGTCATTGCTAATATCTACCAAGTGTAAGGTAAAGTAACTCAGCAACTCAAAAACTACATGACAATGACAAATAGCCGCATCGAGACATCTCTCCTTTTACTTCACAATACCAGCGCGAGGGTTAGCTGTACTTGCGACACAGGCATCCGCATAAACCAGCCAACTGCGCCTTCCATCATGAGTACCAAAGGTTCGCTTAGCGGCTCTTCACAATGGTAGCAAGCCTCGATACAAGCAACATAAGTGGGTCAACATAGGAATGTGGCAAGTATAATATCAACGCATCCTGGGAGGATTGATGAGAAGTTTGCAGAATATGTTGGCACCAAAAAGTGATCCGAATAACATGACGATCATGAGGATAGACACGACAAAATATTCTTCGCCATCCAGACACGCGTCGCTTCTTGGTACCTTTGAGGAATATGCTCTACGTGTCCATATTCAGAGCCTAGACTGATAGTCTTCGACACTTGTATTGCCACTACTGTCAAATAATACCCATGGACGAAATGGAAGTCAGAACCTGTGCAACGCGGCGGACGTCACCTGAAGAAGGATGAGCGCTCAGATCACCTGCAGTCAGTGGATATTGGTAGTAGTTATCCAAGAAAGCGCTCCTGGTGTTTGGTCAGCGAGAGTAGCCAAGCAGTCAGAACGACGTACTTGGAGACCAGCTTGCAGTCGCGGCCAACCTTATTGCTTCGGTGACGCAAAAATTTAAGGAATATGTGCGGATTTCAGCTTTCTATATTTCATTAACTTTCACGACTCCATCTTCAGACACACCATGGCGAAATTGCCTACAGCAGCTGATGGGTACATCGCCGCGGAAGCGGTTGAGCAGCTTGTCGAGCACGAGCGCGTCTGGGATATCGACAATGAAATCCAGTCTATTGATGGCGACTCAGAACTGTCCGACTACTCCACAACCGAATCCGAATTGACACGCGACCTGCAACGAGAATGGGATGAGAACATGGAACAGGGACGTCAACTGTTTGCTCTTGTCATCTTTCCCTTTGTTGGACGATTCCTCGGCAAGAAGTTTTCTTATTGGCGTAAGTACTTCGTTGTCTTATAGCTGTTCCTGGATAGTTATTACTCAATGCAAGGATACTTTGCACTTTGTCCCTTCCGACTTCTAATACGTGGAGAAATGCTCTTATATGCCCATAACCTTTATTGCAATAGTCTGGGGACGGTACCTTACCCATCACTTCAAGAACAAGGCGCTAGCTTAACACTACATTTTACGATACCTGGACATCAACCGATATCCGATCCCGTCTGCGTTTACTCTGTAATACAGATGCCATCACCTTTCTCAAAAATTGGCGCGAGTATCTGGTTGCCACTGAATCTCTTTGGCAACTTTGTAATATAGACAATTTGACACATAAATTGCGTTCTACCATTTGTTACATTGAAATATGATGTTCATTGTACTTGAGAAGATTAACTAGAATACAAGGTAGAGCACTCAAAAAAGAGAGGAGAGAAACAAACGCATGGACCAAAAGGGAAAAAAAGGCACGAAATGGATCAAAGCCATTTAGGATGATCGATTGGTACTCTAACTAAGTCAGTATCAAACAGTTCGATAAACTGCTCATTCAGCACGCGCACTTTTGGACCTGCATATCGTCTATATTCTTCAAAGATGGATGTCAAGTTCCATCTCTGAAGTTTTCGAAGGCATCCCACAATTGTTCCTACGTATAGTATTGAAAAAAGAGAAAATACGAGTGAGTGGTTTTGGCAACAATCTCTTTAGTCGGTCATTTTTCCCGCGATTGTATTCGGTCGTACCTGTGCGATGTCGTCCAAGATTACACATGATGATCATGGGATAATTCTTGGGATTGAGGATCAGCTCTGATGCCTCCAATACGACCTCCTCTGTGATAGGATCCCATGCATTCATCGATGAAACAACTCCCAAATGGTATAGCTGGATGTCTTGATCATCCACAAAATCCAGGCTATTTGGACCAAATCGATGAAGTTTCGAGTAGAGCAGTACCAACAGTTGTTAGTCCATTTCATCCATCAACGATTTGGAAATGTATTAATCAAATAACATCTCTGTCACATACAATCTCTGGTTTGGTTCTTCAGGTGCTAGCCAGACGACTGTTTTGAGACCGAGTTTCTCTAAGAAAGGAAAGTTGAGCTCATTCGGTTGGCCAGACCGATAGAGATCCTCCTCAATCATGCCGAAGTTCTAGTGAACATTGAAGAGTAAAGTTCCGCGCCACAAATATGATCAGCTATCCACTGGTTACTGTTTTGCCTAAAGTGTGTTGGTGTATCAGCGTCCAAAGTAAATGTCTATTCCTTCAAACATGACGTGTATTCATAGGAGGTAGTTGTACCAGAGGTGGAATGAGATGCTGCGAGGTCATTTTGAAGAATTAATCCGTAAGTATGCGTGTTTGTATGTTACAGCATGCATGCAATGTTCATGCAGAAGTTTCTGGTAGGACTGTCTAACCCAGATGCATGCATTGTTCATGGCGAGTGCCATTTGCACGTGACCTCGGTGCCCTTGAAAACTCCGTGGCGTTTCGGAGGAGCAAAGGGCACCAACTACAAAGGAAGACTTTCGCTGTTGTTTCGGTCGGCTTCCCCCAAAAGGTACAAAAACGCACAGTGCTTTGATTCATTGAGCACTCTCACATTGTGTGATCTCACCTACCTTCCCTCCACTCAGTCGATCCTTTCTTCATTTCTTTCCTTCACCTCCATCCACACCCCTTTCGACTGGGTATAACGTTTGTCTTCTGTTCCTGAGAAGGGCGTCCCCCGGTGCATACAATATCAATCATGTCGGCCACACCAACCATGCTGGCAAGGGCTCTCTGGAAGTGCTCCTCGCCGGCTATGGCTTCTGCCCGATCGACCCATTGGCTTTCGCGCAGCTTCGCGTCAACCTCGGCGATCCGTACCTCTAATAGTGCCACCTGCCTTGGCGCACGATCAACCACTATGTCATGGGTTCGGAAAGTGCCCTCCGAGATGTCTTTTGCTTCCAACAAGCTGACTTTGGCTCAGATCGCTCGTCCACGATTCCAGTCTACCATTGCCCAGCAAGCTACTTCGACTACTTCTTCTACAGTAACAGCCTCGGCAACAAAGGCATCGGCTGCAACAGAGGCCGCAGTGGCAACCACCAAGGTGGTCAAGCCCATTGTAGGATACTGGATGTTGACTATTAGCGCTATGACTTTTGGAATCGTTGTTCTCGGAGGCGTGACCCGCCTGACAGAGAGTGGCCTGTCGATTGTTGAATGGAATTTGATCAAGGGTATGAAGCCTCCTCGCTCGCAAGCCGAGTGGGAAGAAGAGTTTGAAAAGTACAAGCAGTTCCCCGAATACAAGGTGTAAGTATCCTCTACTGTACTGTTTCAATTGCTCCGATCTTCGTATAACGTTCTCTTTTTAACCTAGCAATCTTTTTGTCTATCTACGTTCCTCCTCTCTACCGGGACTCAAACATCATAGTTTGAATCACGGTATGACTCTTGAAGAATTCAAGCGCATCTTCTACTACGAGTGGTCGCATCGTATGTTGGGTCGTGCTATTGGTGCTGCATTCATCCTGCCCGGTCTGTTTTTCGCTGCCCGTGGTATGCTGTCCAAGGAACTCTCTCGTCGCTCGCTTGTTATTGGTGGTTTGATCGGTTTCCAGGGTGCCCTCGGTTGGTTCATGGTCAAGTCTGGTTTGAATGAGGAACTGGCTAAGCCTGGTGCCACGCCTCGTGTCTCTCAGTACCGTCTTGCTGCGCACTTGGGTGCTGCCTTTTTGATCTATACCGCAACCTTCATGACTGGTCTCAAGGTTCTCAAGGATAATGCAATTGCTAAGGGTTCGTACAAGTCGCTCGCCTCTCTGATCAACAATCCCATTCTGAAGCGTTTCAAGGGTGGTGTCCACGGTGTGGTCGCTATGGTCTTCTTGACAGCTTTGTCGGGTGCCTTTGTCGCTGGTTTGGATGCTGGTCTGGTCTACAATGAGTTCCCCACCATGGGTGAGGGCCGCTTGATGCCTCCTATTGATGAGCTTTTTGACTCCCGTTACCTGCACAAGGATGACCATCCCACTTTTGGTCTTGTTCGTAACATGTTTGACAACCAGGTCACTGTCCAGTTTAACCACCGTGTCATGGTGCGTACCGATGTGATAGAAATTCTTTGCGGAGAAAATTCTGCGCTTTTCTTTTGTGCTACTTTTTGTAATTTGTCCTCTTACTTATTATGGTCCCTCTTTTTCATATTTTTTTCTAGGCCATGTCGACCTTCACAGCCATCTCGGCCTTATACCTGTATTCACGTCGTCTGCCCCTGCCTCCACACGCTCGATTGGGTGTGAACCTCTTGATGGGTGTGGCTTGCTGCCAAGTCGGTCTTGGTATTGCCACCTTGCTGTACATGGTCCCTGTCTCGCTTGGTACAGCTCACCAGGCTGGCTCGCTCACTCTCCTTACTTCGGCTTTGTACTTGATGCACGCTCTCAAGAAGGTGCCTGTCAAGTAGAAAAGTAGCTTCCAGTTTTTTGTTTGTAGAATCACTTTTCATGTTCTTCAGTTTGTAGGACGTTTTCAGTTCAATATCATGCATGCATTTCATACATTCATTCGATTTACAAAGTCAAAGGGGGTTTCTTTTATGCGTGATGCATTTTTTCTCCAAAGATTTATTTCTCTACATATATGCGCATTTGATTCTTGAGGTATGTGAATGATGGAGTTGCAACAAAATTATCATACAGAGCATCCATTTTTCACGGTTGGTGGCGTGTGCAAGTACTTTGTTGTGTAACATGGCTGGCGGGGTAATACTGTAGCTCCCCTGTCTCCTCACTTGGTGTAAATAAGAAAGACTGACAGTAGTACATTATGTGGTAGCAAGTTCGGGTCAGCCATTATTGTGATGGCATCCATTATACGAAATATTATAAGCATGAAGTCGAAAAAAAGTTGGCTACACCACGTGAACATGTTCTGACGTCCTGGCGTTACTGGTTGCTTGCGCTGTGAAGAATGCGCTGTAGAACTTTCACTTTTCTTTCAGGGTGAATATTTTCCATTTCCCCCTTCCCCAACTCTCTTCCTCCCCCCCCCTTATTTTTCTATTGCCATTCTGATGTAGTCCAACGCGTGTTGGCTGAGATACGAACTGTATTGCGGAATATAGGGACTCCTCTCTTACTGTCCGTCATCTGCTAGCCAGCATTTTATCTCTTGGAACCTCGGCTTACCTTTCTTCCATCTTTTTCTTCTTCCAATTTTTCTTTCGGTTCATCCTTACACGTAGCAACCGCAACGACCATCCAATTTAGTACTCTTCAGCTATAGCATGCGGTCGCCTTGAACCTGTTCTCGTTGGTCATGTCTTCCTTCACCAAATCCACCATTCTCATCACCATATCACTATATATTCACCATTGATTCATTATGACATCTCCACATTACCCGGTTTCGAGCCGGGCAGCCAGTCCACACACAACTCGACGTTCGCTACACCATCCATCTCCTAGCCAGCAAACTACTACATTCACACCGTTCACAGCAGCAACCGAAGGGAGTCCAGCTCCAAGCATCCTTCTACCACCTGTCGAGATCCCTGAGAGTCCTGCACACTCATACCGGTCTTCAGTCTCTTATTTTACCGATGCCTCTCATCGAGGACATTATCCAGAAAGCGAACGGCACAGCGACTATGACGATAACGACAACTCAGACTGTGGGCAGACACGCAGAAACAATATGGAACGTGATGCAAGAGAATTTGATTCTAGCCACAAAGTACCGCAGCAGGAGGGTGAAAAGCGAGGAATCGGACATCTAAGAACAAGAGACTATTGCTCTACAGGACGGGCGAATACTGCATGGTCAGAGGATGCCGCTAGACCGCAAAATACTGCAGGGATTACCCGTTCAATATCCTTCTCAGGCGCAGATTACTCTCTCAAGGACTCGACACACGACTACTATTCGGAGAGAGATACGACTGATCGAATTGCCCAACGATCAACATTTGCCAAGGGCCATATGGCTAGTGCTATCACCGGAACACTTGGCAACAGTAGCCTAACTATCGTGGGTGGAGGTGGTGGGAATGTACCGTCGTCTTGGTCTTCAGGAGGGTTGCGCAAGTCAGTCAGTACCCGGAGTATTTCCGTTCGACGCAAGAGCTGGTTCGCACGCATGCGTCGTTCGCCCAGCTTCATATTGTTCACCGTCTTTTTGACTCTATTCGCTGACATGACAACGGTGAGATATTAATCAGCGCAAATATGCGAAGGAGTATTTGAACAACTTAATCGCCAGCGGCGAGTAGGCCATATCTTTCTACGAGCTTCAGAGTTTATTCATTTCATTGTCATGCATTTTTTCGTTTCACCTTCTTATGAATAGTATGGCATTATTGTTCCTATTATTCCATTCATCGTGTCTGACAGGATACAGGGAGATGCAACACACACTGGTCTGCTGCTTGGCATTTATGCGATCGGCATGTTGGTCGCGTCTCCATTATTTGGCATGATAAGCGATCGATTTGTGTCTCGCCGTGTACCGATGTTGATTGGCTTAGTAGTTATGCTAGCTTCGACTTTTCTCTTTATGTTGGCATCCAATTTCTGTGTGCTACTGATAGCGCGGCTGTTGCAGGGTGTCGCTGGTGGGTCAGTCTGGACGCTGGGACTGGCGCTGATCTCGGACATTTATCCAGCCGAGGCCATTGGCGTCCAAATGGGCAAGGTCCTCATCGGATACACTCTCGGACTGATGATGGGACCACCCCTGGGTGGCATACTCTACGATTTCGGAGGATACCGGGCACCATTCTATTTCTGCTGTGGTATCACTATAGTCGACATTGTCTGCCGGTCCCTAGTGATCGAGGAACGCGAAGAAATAGTGCGAGCGTTGCATCTACTTGGAAAGCAAAAGGAGGCTGTTGAAGAAGCCGAGGTGGTAAAGGCTCAACGTAAACTTGAACGGCTGATGGCCCAGAGTAGCTGGTGGCAGCTCCTCCAGAACAAGCGACTGGTCGCCTGTATTATTGTGACAGCCTGCAGCTCTTTTGTGTTTTCCGGTGCCGAGCCGACGGTACCACTGCATCTGGCTAGCAAGTTCCATCTGAGTTCAGAGCAAATTGGCTTGGTGTTCTTGGCAATTTCGTTACCGACAATAACAGGCCCAATCTCGGGAGCAATCGCGGATCGTTTGGGAGCCAAGGTGATTGTGCTCGTGTCGCTAGTGCTCTGTGCAGCGGGAATCGCTCTTGTCGGCTTCTTCCAAGACTCGCTTACATTGACGGTCGTTCTCTTTACGGGTCTTGGCACGACTGGCACAGCCGTGTTGACGCCGATCCTGGGGGAGATTTCAGCAGTTGTGCGTCAGAGTGGGAGTGACAGCTTTGCAAGGGCGTATGCCATGTTCAACATGGCCTTTTCAATTGGCGTCTTGATTGGACCTGTGGCCTGCGGCGTGATATACGAGCGATATGGGTTCCAAGTGATGACACTGGCAATGATGACTGCACTACTAGCGGCTGTACCAGTAGTGGCACTGTGGGTGGGTGGACTGGCGCAGAAGCAGCGCGATATAGCCAAGTACCGCGAAGAGGAAGAGCGTCGACGGGCGTGGCGCGAGCAAGGACAACGCCATGGCGCATCAGTGTCCAGCCTCACCAAGTCGTTCTCAAAGTACTCGCTCGAGCTTGCCGACGAGGACGCTGTCTTGTGCGACGATAGTCCGATGGTGGTAACGACAAATCAACAGACATTTCAGCAGCAGTATATGGATGCTCGAGATGGCGACGACGTCGAAAAAGGTTTCAACGCTGGAGCTGGGTAGTTCGGGGACAATCAACAGTCTAGGTGCAATACGATTGGATATAGTCAAGAACGCGCCTCGATGAGTGAAAAGTTACAGAAATTTGAATGTACACATTCACACCCTGTGCAAGAAAAAAAAACAGAGTTGAGGTTTGCATGTGATCGATCCCTTCCCTCCCTCCAATGTGTGCAGAGACAGAGGGATTCCCCGCACATTCTCATACTCACTTTTAGTTAAAGAAAAGAGGGACCTGTCTGAATCAGTTCCTATTGTGTTTGCCCTTGCTCCTCTCATCTCTTTTTTTGCATCTTTCTTCTTTCCTTCCTCACGCACTCTCTCCTTCTTCACTTCTCCACTCTCCCCACTCTCTCTCCCCACCCTTATTTTCTTTTTTTTTGCCGAAATATGGACTCGCTGAAGGAAGCTGCTACCCAGTTCATTCTGACCCCGGAATACCATGACCTTCTCTCCATCGTCAAGGGTTTCCGAAATGGTCTGGTCTATGGTGCAAAAATCCGCTTCCCTCATGCTCTTGTCATGACCCTCCTCTTCCGTCGCACTAAGTAAGTGGGACGAAGAAGAGCATCCATGACATCGTTACCATTGAATGAGCCTCCATCAGGAACCAGTGCAGAGTTAACTATCACACTCCTAGAGCAACATACATTATTCAAAACGTGATCTGGATCAGTGACTTTAGTCGGGGTTGTGAGACGAAAGAAGACGCGGCACTCTTGGCGCAGATTGCTCAGCTGAAGTGGCTCCCTTTCTCATAAGGTGTCACCTAACCACGGATGGAGCGGAAAGTGAAAAAAATAAGAATGATTTTACTCCACAGACCGAGCCGGCCATTGCGACCAACCAGCCGACATTTTTTGTTTTATTTTTGTTTTTGAGCTTTAAGCAATCAAGTGCTGGAATGCAGAGGGAGTAGAGGTGTGAGAGAGATGAGTAGTGATCGTGCGTCTGGCCTTTTAGACCGATGACGGATCAAATTGCAGAATTGACAATAAGGGGATAAAGAGAAGGTCCGAGCAACCATGCGCACAGGTTATCTCGTTTGACTTTAGGCAACAGCACCACAATGAGACAAGGAAAGCAAGGAAAACAACAAGAATGCACAAGCCAAGAAGTTGGAAACGTCCAGCTGTATCTGACTTTATATGCCACAATATTGTTCTTTTCTTATACTAGCTTTAAGGACATGGCAACATTCATTCTCAAGGCGACAAGACAACATGCACGCAACCTGGCCTTCTTCTGCACCATCTACAAGACTCTCATGATTCTGCAGCGGAGACTCCACGGAAAGGAGCGGCCGTTTGATTCGTTCTTCGCTGGTCTCGTTGGAGGCTACATCATCTTTGGCGAGAACAACAGTGTCAACCAGCAGGTAAATAGACATGAAGGCCAAACTAACTTTGGTTGTCAGGAACCCTTTGACAACAATATACGCAGGACTTCAAAGAATATTCTTCACTTGCTAGAAAGAGAATAAGGGGGTTGGCTATGTCACGTATGGAGTATTTGTTTCTTCTCCACATACTGTACAAATCTTCTTTTTTTTCTTGGGGAACTCGATCAATCGGATTTCGCAACAAAACACATACTGCACTTGTTTTGATGGCACCCTCAGAATGCACACGGAGGCTCGGAATATTATTTGGCACTAGATTGACATACGATGGACTTCAAGGGATGTAGAGGAAAACCTTATTATTCAGGCCATCCACGTTTCTTCAGGATTTGGCATGTGCTAGAGCTAGTCAATTTCTCACACCCCCTCTCCATACTGTCAACCTCCAACAGAGCCCTCTTTATATCTTTTCATTTCCTCGCTAACTTTGCTGTAAAAAATTGCTTTCAACGTAGATCGTTCTCTACCTGTTCTCGCGTATCATGATGGGTCTTGCCAAGCTGCCCGTTAAGCGAAACGTGATTGCAGAGCCCGCCAACACATTCCCGGTCTTTGCCTCGCTGGTGTGGGCAACTGTCATGTATCTCTTCTACAACGAGCGTGATGTGCTCCAGCCATCGCTGCAGGCATCGATGCAGTACATCTACCTCGACTCCAACCGGTGGAATACTCTCAAAAACTTTTTGTGGCATAACAAGTAGAGTGCTGACCTGTTTCCCCCCTTCCCTCTTTCCTTCTCTCCATTCCATTCTTGCCGTACCTGAATTGTCTTACAGGAATTCACCGTTACAAAACAACCATCCATCATTGGGCAAACATACGATAGAAAACAAGAAAATAAACCAATTTTATAGACAAGCAATAAATATCCATTCTATACCACGACGAAAAATGTCAAGCTCGAAGCGATGTTAATCAACCCGCTTTCCTCTTCTCATGTCCCTTACCTTTCACTATCTTTAAAAAACACATGCACTCACTGTTCCTAAGATCCGAAGAACTTATACTCCTTCGGAAGGGTGATTATCGCGCCTTCTGTTGAATTGCCTGCCATATATTATCTTAAATCTACATATAATGGACGGCTTTGGCAGAGATCTAATACCTGTAATCGATCCCAGGTTCACTCAGCCCTTCTGGTGCTGTTTCTAATATCGATATCAGACTTTGAGATAAACGATGCTACAACCTTTATTAAGAAATGGGCATAAGAGTGCTGTTTTTCGAAATATGACAGATTTGCCTGTTGCCCAAGAGATGAAATGAAACAAACTGATGTTGATCTCAATGAACCACGTTTTCTTCAGTATACCTTTCATAATTTCATGCTGATCTCAGGAGTATGGTATGTATTACCTTATTGTTTCGCGGAACGATGGTGAATACAAATAGAAAACACCAGCTTCCTGAGAAAATGAACTTTGTATCGTCATTACTCTTGACCTGTATGGAATCGTACTACATTAGTGAGTTGGCTTGTGTAGACTTTACGTCTAATTTCACGCATCTGCACATCTTGTACTGTACATAAAGTGAACAAAATGAAAACATATTTTGTTAGACTGCACAAATGCTGCGTTTGTGTATACTACCAGCACTTTTACAGAATGGATGTTCACTACCAAGAAATACTCTATTTTTTGCTGGGACTCATCGGTGCCCTTCGTGTTGACCGGAATACAAGGTTGGTGTAGCAACTAACGGTTTTCTGCTTCAGAGTTGACTTCAGCTCATTTTTGCCTATCTTGTTCGCAGGCAGGTACATGTGGTTGACAACTCAGATCAGCCACCATGAGAACAGAGCCACACAATCCCGTTCTCTTTGAAGCTATCCGCACCCGTTGCTCATAATGGACTAATGGACTCTTCTGGAGTGCGGACAATATATTCGACTACTTGCTCGAGTTGATAGACTATTCAGGCATCTCGGTGTGGTCAGAGAGTGCCTTAATACTCACAGGGATCTGCAGGTCCATGATAACTGTGGCTGGTAAACTCTGGAAGACGTCAATCTCATTGGAACGTGTGAAGTTCCTCTTTGTGATGCTCGTATCGGAGATCATTCTACAGGAGTCCTTCTTTTATGGTACTCTTACTGTGGGTCGCCTAGCTTGCA
>JAAAIY010000496.1:0-12172 GCA_016098105.1 Actinomortierella wolfii
AGCAAGGTAGATATATGTGTGCGTAAACCATGCGACAACCTCTGTGGTTGTAACAATTGTTGTGTGTGAATGTTGATGGGAATGGCATGGAGCAAAATGGACGTTCGTGACGAGTTGGCAAGGAAAGGAAACTAGGTTACAAGCCAGAAAGTGGGCCGGGTACTACCAGTCCGAAAAAGGGAGACTAAGGACATCGTAAATATCTTGTGTAGCCCGTGCGGGACAATTTTTTTTTTATTTCATGTATCTAGATTTCTCTCCGCCAATCAAACAATCTTCACTCCCAGCACGGTGCTAATATCAGTCACGATTCGTCGGACTCCCACAAGCGCGACTACTGTGGCGAGCACAAGATCCATGACAAGCATAGCAGAGGCCTGCAGCATGAATCGGGGCGCAAACACTTTCCAGACCATAAGATGTCTCCTGAACAGTCCGCCCGTAAAGAACATGTTGGCAACGAGCACTAGAGATTGGTGCATCATCATCATCAAACATATCCGTGTTAACTCAGGGAACAGCGCAATCTTGCCTGTCTTGCCTGCCTTGGGCGCTAATTTCCACAGCGTGATCAGCGGGACAGCTGCTGCAACCAACATAAAGGGGCCAAGTGTGTTGACCACAACCAACAACGGTGACACGTAGTAATTGAGGGTCTGCACACCAATAAATGCCGACGACCACTGGATCGAGGACAGAGTGGCCTGGTGGCCAGTCGCAAAGAACAGCAGGTTGCCCAGCAACGAGAAGACTGTCACTGGAAGCAGAGAGTTTGGCGTTGGAGGGAGGAGAGGCTCATTATTTTGTGCAATAGCCGTTGTCGATTGGTTCTGCATTTGAGCAGCGTGATCATCCGCCGAGTCATGAATGCTAGGAATAGCCTCCGTCTCTCTCTGAGCACGCTCAACAATAGCTGCCGTCCACCGTGCAATATCTGCATCACGCCAAATGTCTACAAGCTCAATCACCATCGAAATCAGAGCTAGGCCAAGCCACAACAAAATGGCTCCCAAAGGCTTCTGAGTCAGCGTAATAGCTAACAGCATCATTGTGACCATGACATAGTAACTCGAGCCAAATCCATTGCCATAGCCCAAAATGTAGACCTTGCGTTCCGTCTTTCCGGCTTTGGGAGTGGCAGGGGAAGCTTGCTGCTGTCGTGTCCGGGCAGTCGTGGTGGCGGAAGGACCTTCAACAGGGGTATCGACCATTTGGATGTCAAGGCAGAGCGGATTAGACCACCACGCAACTGGTCCCACGATTAGTGCCATACCGAATGCAAGACGAACCAGTAGTGTCTTGATATACGAATATGGCCCTTCTTGGGTCGCACCCGCAGCAAAAGGCTCCAGAGTCTTGCCTGTGGCACCGCCTCTTGTCAATTCTGCCTTTGAACCCTCATAGTCCAAAACGGCATACAGCGTACCCAGGATGATGCCGAGGCGAAGTCCATAATCAATCCATAGAAGTGCAATTCCGTTAAGAGACTTGGACTGCTTAAAGAATTGACGAATAACATACGGTGTGATGGCACCGCTGGCAACTAATATAACCAAAGACCATTGCGATGGAACCGTTTGGAAGGCTGAGGCGTAGTATGTTGGCGTACAGAGTGTGCCCTGTTCTTCACGACATACGGTTGAAGAGGCGATAAGGCGAGTCAGAGCCATAAAGGCCAGAGTCAATACAACTGCTCGCTTGCGGGAGTTTGGATCAGGCACTCGGAACGAGAAGAGTAAACCAATGAGTCCAAATGTTTGCAAAAATCCGATAATGAATGTGCTCTCGTGGACGATGTACGAGTTGGAGGCAAAAATGAGGCAGTTGACAAAGATAAACAGACAGGCTAAGAAACCAGAGAGCGGAGGCAGGCGGATCCGAGGCAAGGACACCCCAATTAACTTGTTCCGATAGGCGTGGAGGGCCAATGACAAACAAAACCCAGACAAAGATAATGCACACATGGCAAACACCATGACATCCACGATGCCAAGGGCTGATTCCTTGAGCGCCGGCCAGTGGGAGAGTGCAATCCTAAGCGATCGCGAAATCGTGATACCCAGTAAAGTACCGCCTGCAAGAAACTTTTCCAGATTGTTAGGCATCGGCGTTTGCTTGAAGAATACAATATATGCGAGGAGAGCCAGACTGTTTGCCAACAGCAAACCTCCACCAGCCGCCATCAAAGGCACGTCGAAATGTGCCCAAATTCTCTTGCAAGACGTTAATGCTGTCCGTAGATAGTGCGAATATTGCTTTAAAGCATGCTCAAGTACCTCCTTGGAGAGATAATGGCTCTTCTGCGACAACAAATATTCCTCGGCAGCATCAAACAAATGACTGAATTCAAATGCACTCGCAAGAGCTATATCGGATGTTGGGTGTAGCTCCATATAGGACTTGAAGTAAGTGGAAACCTGAGCAGCGTTAAGCCGCAGTGCCTGCAAGAGATTCGTGAGCGCCTTCTCTGGGGTAGATCCGGTCAAAAAGAGCTCAGGGATAACGGAACCGAGGTTGTTGAAAGGGATAGGCAATCCAAACAGAAGCGACAAAGTAGGAACCAAGTCAATCTGCGTAATTGTACGGTAGACGGACCCTCCAACGGGCATGGAGTAACGCAGCAAATCTCCAAGTTGTAGTTGATCCAATACTTTGTGGTCAAGCAGTTTCTGTTTGCTGTACACGACCAACGCCGCCTCAATCTCATCATCCGTGTCACCGCCGTGATCGCCTTGTCCGTTCATTCCGTGATCACCCATGATGAGGACAAGTGTGTCATCCGAAACACTGTCAATAACTCTCTTGATCTGCTGGTTCATTTGTTCAAGCTTGTCGGCCATACGGTAGTCGTCTGGGCCATACGTATGACCGCAATGATCAACGCCCAAAAAATGGGCAATGAGCAGGTCCCACTCGTCCTGGCTGTCAAGGGCGCCTCCAAGTTTGTCGATAACGCCATTGTCGACTGTATGAAGATCGTGCACGTTAAACGACTCGAATGCAAATGAATAGTTGGCATGCAGAGCATTGGGGAAGAGGCTCATCCATGTATCGTCACCCATGAAGCGGATCCGATTGCTTCCTCGCGCAGCCTCAAACTGGGCCAGCCAGTTATCTTCTTTGAGTGCCGAAGATGCAAAGTTTGATCCAGCATCGACAATGGTGGGAAGAGTGCCTGAGGTAAGGGCCTTAAGTCGCTGCAGTGTTGTTGTTGGTGGATCAGCCACGAACTGAAAGACCAGAGTGTTGTCGGGCTTTTCATTCATGAGAGAGTGAATGACGGGCAGCTTGTTGTGATAATAGCGCTCCTTGGTGCCAACAGGTGTCTCATAAGGAACGACAAAACTAAGGTGGATAGAGAACGGGAGAGATACATAATTTAGCGACCGTTGATGATAAAAATACCAGAGTTGTATTATGGCATATAAAACCGCTCTCTTGTCGATATGGAGCCATGATCTTACTCAAAACGCAGGGCGTCAATGACAATAATAACGGCCTTGTTGAAGCGTTGAGGATACCAGCAATTCCCTGCTGTATTCATACCCACAACGTCTGCAACGTTGGTATTGTTACACTCGCTCCTTGAATCAAGCACAGATCGCGAAAGAAGAAACCCGCGGGTAAAGAGGTATATGGCGCCAACGTGGAAGAGGAACACCCAGAGGAGGAGTTTGGCAAGGCGGATGCTGGGTGACCGCTGTTTACCAAAGGCCTGTTCAGGTTGATGTCGTGCAGGTGATGGACGAGCCATGGGTGCTGGCACTGTGCGAGGCGTGGATGCTGTTCGTGGTGGTGGTAGTCCCGCGGCGGTTGCGGGTGGCGCGGCTGATGCCTGAGCGGGATTCCTCCTTGTCGCCATCGCAATATTCTGGATCGGCAGGTCGTTGGTCCCTGCAGCAAGGAGAGATTAAGGAGGATGTAAAATGAAGGGAGGGAGGAGAGGGAGGAGAAGAGGTGATCAGGGAATATAGTCTGAATGTGTATATGTGAGTGATGAGTGCAAAGTGTCTGCTCCAGTTCTCAAAAGGACATGCAAGGCCGTGGGACAGTCACCCAACCCTTTCAAACGCGCGTCTTCGTCGATTGCCAACATTCTTGCCTCTGTCATTTTGGTCGCTTCAGCCGCTCTCAATCTCAGAAGACGACGACAGCAACAACAACAACAACAAACACATCCACGAGTGTCGACAAAGAGTAAGGCTGAATGCCGGCATGGAGATCACGCTCTTGGGCGAAGTCGTTCCTTTCGGATCCTCGGGCCTTCACTTCGCCACTGATGCAGCACAGCCAGCCACCCCACCCTCTTCAACGACGCGTCGTGAACCTCCTGTGCACGCTTCACCCTTGGACTGCCCTGTAATCACTTCGCACTTGTCGTATCAACTGTTCCCTCCAACACGCAGTGGCATCGTCTTTGACACAACGACCAGCACCAACCTAGACTGTGGGTATGATGTTGAGCTGTTCATTGATGGATCTCGCGTGATCTGGAGCCAAGGCGGTGTATTGCGTAAGATCATCAGCTTTGAGGCAGAACGTGAGCCTGTCCGCCAAGCCTTTTTTGCATGGTTCACATCCAACGCAGGTCAAGGCACATCTACATCCCCGACATCGGCAACTGGATCGGCAACTGGAGGCGATAGACAACATACCTTGGACGATTATGATCGGTCTTCCGAATCTATTCTCGATTTTGACCGCTATTCGTACTCTGCTCTCTCAGAAAATCCGGTCAATTCGCCACCTTCTACACAACCTTCTGTAAGCGGGATGAGACAAGCTCTTGTTGTCTTTCTCAACAATGTCGCCAGGGTTTATTTTCATGATGGAGAGGTCCTGGTAGTGCCATTGCCAATTGCTGTACGGTGTGCATGGCCGATGAGTCTCGGTATTGTTATTGAGGCCGTACCTTATGAAGACATGCCTCTTTTCTACAACATGTTTGATCCGATTGAGGAGTTCCGCGAGATCCATATCAAGCGCGCGGCAGCCCAGCGCGACCAGAGCCAAAAGGCAGACAGCAGCCAGTCGTACGACACGGGACGGAATCAACACATTGTCTTCATGTCACAATCAGAAGAGGACGAGAAAATTGCGGTTACTTATGACTCTGAAGCTAGAAGGCATCGTTTATGGCGCTATGTTCTTAAACCAATGCCTGAAGTTCCTTTCAGGCCTGCCGAACAAGAGCACCATCCAACAGGTGAGCACGATGCGATGGTAGACGACTCCGAAATGGATATTGATCTAATGATGCAAGTAGACGCCGGTCTTTTTGAAGTCCAGAGTGACATTCACAGTGCATCGTATGTACGAAAATACTGGCTATGATTTGTTGATCGGTTTATATTGTCGATAAAAAAAACGGTCGTCTCTACATCTGTACTGACTTTTTTTTTCTACTCTTCAAATTACTCTGAATTAGAGAATCATCAGCAGTGTTTTTGGCGCATGCACTGGATGGTTCAACAGTAATTTGCATATTTGATCGGGAGGCAGAGCGACTGACAACATACAGTATTGGTCCGAAAGACGTGGCCACTCAGCTATGGAGTAAACCGGTGCGTGCAGCCATTTCCGTTGTGGCAACAAGACCATTTCAACGAGATATTTTGCTATACACCCTTGATCACCAACTGCAGTTGTGGACAGGATCAGGATCCGAGTTTCACCCATGCCTGGTCAATCTTGGTCGCAAGAAGCAAAAGACGTCCGGTAGTAAATTATCGTCCATCGCGTTGGATGCTCTACTGGGCAGTCTGAAGTCAAAATTTGCTCCACCGGAGCCGGAAGCTCGGATCATCATGATGAGAGACAGTGTCGAAGACCGAGTTAGTTTTGTGCTGGACGATGGCAGAGTGTTGCGTGTGCAATTGGCATTGCGACCAAAGTCGACTCTTGTCCGCGAAAGCATTGACGCTCTAGCCTATGTACTGCCAGTTGAACTATTCTGCGAACTACGGCAGCGTTTTCTGTCGCTTCACTTTGGTCAGGAGAGCAAATACCGCAGTGTACCTTCTCTGGGAGAATGGGATGATTTTGCGGTTGCCCTGCTCTCGTTCTGCGAACCAAGTCTGACACCTTTGACAATCTCATCTGCTGGAACATCCAAACCTTCGTCTGCGCTGTTGTCGGAGAATGCATCGGCGACAGAAGTTGACTGGGCATTCTTTCTAGAGTCTACAATCCATTCCAAAGCTTGCTCGCATCCCAGTCTCCGTCTGGGGTTTTCTCGAGATCTACCTAATCCGAGGAGCAACATTTATAATGAGCTGATTTTGAGAGCACAGCGATTGGCAATTATTCATCCACAAGGCCCAGCGACAAGACATGCACAGCGTATCGACGCATACCTCAAATACATCCTAGTTGCGCTACACTTGGTGTTTGAAGATCGAAATCTGGACATTGTTGCTCGCACAGAATGTAACATGATGCCACTCTTGGTGCTTCTGGCTAAGATGGTGGGATGGAATACATGGGTCGATCATTATGCTCGTCGAGATTTTAGTCTTCCTTGCGATTCACAGCCTCCAGGTACAAAGCTGAGATGAGCTTTCCATTGCCTAAGGGTATGCTCCTAGCAACTGTTCATTAATCCTTTTTTTTCTTAAACAATCTTATCTGATAGATGTTTTCACGGAAGGTGGATACATTGAAGTGAAGGGGTTTGAACGTAAACCACCAGATATTTTGGAATGGATCGCCATACGTGTGTCGCAGCGCCATTTCGTGGAACCGTTTCCTTCTCTCGACAGCATCATGCCTAGCTGGAGTCCTCAACCACCTCCTGCTTTAATGGGACCCCACCCTCCACTTGATCGTCTTCGCAAAATTCAAAAGTTTTATAATGCCTTAATGTTTACAGAATATGAGAGCGAGCGAGCGGTCGTAATGGCTATGCGGGATGAAAAGTTTTCAAGATTACAGCTTAATCAGGTGCCTGTTGCCGTTGGCCTTCCACTTAAAGAGGCTCTCTGGAGGTGGAGACGTCATCCTCCAGCAGATTTGGATCCTGGGACGTTTGTATTCATAGGACGCGATGACATGGCCGAGTTGGCTTCATCAGGAACATTTGCAGGACAGTACCTCCGTACCCCATCAAAGCATATTCCGGTATGGATAATATGATGCGGGTAAATACGCTGAAGAACCCCGCTGAACAATTTATTTAATCCCTCTTTTTTGTGTTTATTCTCCCACCCTTTCCACTCGTAGACTGAGGTGCCTAAGCGAGACGTGCATACAATATGTGAAGAGCAGGACCTGACGCAGGCAGATGAAGAAGTGGAAACGACAGGCACTGAAATTACAGAGTCAGATATCACAGATTTACGTTTCGGATCTGATCGTCGAATTGCAGAGGTGCAGCGAATGCTGCGTTCCTCGACGACTATCAAGGTCATGACAGCACTGGATAATGTGGACGAAGAGCTCTTACGTCCCATTCATCAGGAGATCCTTCGAAAAGTGGCACTCCGCACACTTGCGCTTCCCGTGGGTCGAGGAATTTTCACTTTTGGCACGACCACGCCAGTTACAACACAAAAATTCCCAATTCCGCCTATCCAGTTGGCAATCAATCTAGTCCCAGTCTATGGCGTGACAGAATTTGATACTGCGGTGTTGGGAGGTGACAGTGCTCTAGAGTGGTCTCATTTCCACAATGGTGTCGCAGCTGGCCTGCGAATTTCGCCTAATAGCACTGATGTCAACAGTTCATGGATAATTTTCAACCGACCCGATATTCTCGACAGCACTCATGCAGGGTTTCTTTGCGCCTTAGGCCTTACAGGGCACCTCCGTGTCCTGGCGCGTCCTCAAGTCTTGCGTTATCTCACGGCTAAACACCCGATGACGTCCATGGGTTTACTCCTCGGACTTTCATGTACATACTGTGGCACGATGGATACCATGATAACCAAGCTACTTTCCATTCACATCCCTGCTCTCCTTCCCCAACGTTCGTCTGAACTCAGTCTATCGTTCATGACGCAAGTTGCCGCCATTCTTGGGATTGGTCTTGTCTATATGGAATCATCTCACCGTCGAATGGCCGAGATAATGCTTGATGAGATTGGACTGCCAAGTGATCCTAGCGGGGAGACGCCAAGTGGCATGCAGGAAAGTCATTCCCTTGCAGCTGGATTCGCCTTGGGATTCATTACACTAGGGCAAGGCAACAAACCAATGGGTTTGCGTGACATGCGTATGGTCGATGTTCTTGTTGGCTATATGCCAGGGAACCAGCACCAGAGTCTGGACAGATACAATGGAAGTAGTGGACTTCGGTTTAATACCAGTGCTGAAAATCCATCCAAGAGCAATACCCGAACCAAGGGCGTCCACCAGACAAGTGCAGGAGCGCTTGTGGCAATGGGACTGATGTACTTGCGAACGGGTAGTGCAGCTATTGCAGCTAAAATCGATGTACCCGATACGCCGTATATGCTTGATTTTATCAGGCCTGATGCCTTACTGCTACGAGTCATTTGCAAGTCCATCGTTCTTTGGGACTCGATCATCCCTACCAAGGACTGGATTCTGTCTCATATCCCAGAGTTTTTGAAAGGCAAAGATGGTAGTGGACCACCTTCGTCCGAGACAAGCCTGCAGTCGTATTACAGCATCATCGCAGGTGCCTGCTACGCCATCGGCCTACGATTCGCTGGAAGCAATGACGAAACGGCATATAAATGTGTCCTTCACTTTATGGACCTGTTTATGGATCTAGCACCACTCGGTATGTGCATCGTGTTATTTTATTACCTTCATTGGATTGAAAGAAAGCAATCGGCGAACACAATCTAACTTATCCTCCATATTGTTTTTTTTTGGGTCTCAATAGATGGTTCATATGAGGAGAGTATCACCAAGTCGACCATCAGAACTTGCTTGGACGTTACCTCACTTGCAAGTGCCATGATTGTTGCGGGTTCTGGAAGGATCGATTTTATGCGAAGGATCCGCAAGCTGCATCGCAGAGTCAAGACAGATGTGTCATATGGAAGTCATATGGCGTATCATATGGCACTTGGACTTTTATTCTTGGGTGGAGGTGGATATACTCTTGGCACAAGCAACCGCTGCGTCGCGGCACTGCTTTGTAGTCTTTTCCCCCGACTTCCAGGCTCGCCGAATGATAATCGATCTCACCTTCAATCGTTCCGTCATCTCTGGGTCTTGGCTGTCCAGCCTCGCTGTTTGGTAACTCGGGATGCCAGCACGGGAGCCTGCTGTCCAGTTCCTGTGCGCGTCCATCTGAAGCCAACCGTCTTCCAGCGACAGGTACAGATGGGACTGCCACGAAAAAACTCAACACCTGGAGCGACTTCGGACAACTGGGACACGCACCACATCCAGCCGGTCGAGTCTCCGTCTCGACTGGAACTCATGTCACCATGTTTGCTCCCCGATTTGTCTACAGTCTCCAAGATTGAAATCCTTGGACCCCGATATTGGCCCATTACACTGGAGCTGAACGACGATTCGCCGGAATCGATGAACAGGATTTGGAGGATCCTTCGATCACGCTCAATCTTGGTCAAGCGACATATTGGACATATGAGCTACACTGAAGATTTGCTAGGAATGCGTGGTATCCTGGCAAGACCGATTCCTCGAGTTCTCATGAGTCCCGAAGCAAGTCTTGTATCAGTCGAGGAGGCTGGTTCGCAACGAAGGCGGAAACGGGCCCGCATGGATGCACTCGCCTTCCAAACAAGGTTGAACCATTATCATCGCCGCCATCACCAAGCAGCACCATTACAGCCTCCATCAGACCCAGCTGTGGCAGAACAATTGTCGGCGTCACACGGCGATGATTTCGGATTGACTTTCCTTCAGGACCCTCAAGTAGCAGCATTTGCAAACTATTTGTGCCGTATTCAGCCGCCGTCATCGTTTTGGAGCCAAGGCAAAAGTGGAAGGGCAAAAGGAAAATCGGAATCTCAACAAACGGATGTGCTTCTTCAGCAGGATGATGCTCGTGCAGCATATTTCACGTCGGTCCTGTACGAGTGTTTGACAATGGACAAAGTCGAAGTACTCGATGCACATGTTTGGCTGTATGAGATTCAGACGGCGCTAGAGGGTCAGCAAAATCAACAGCCACAAATCTCATGGCAGTCTCTACGCGAGCTACAGATTCTCGGACGATACTACGAACATTGGCGCAGTCAACAAAACTCTCGATTTGAACAAGAAAACATGTCGACAATGACCATGCGGAATGGGTTAAAAAAGGTGAACACGGACCATCACCATCACCCAAGTTCATCATCGTATCATCCTGAAGACGATGATGGAAGTGAAACGCTGTTCAAGATTGGACGGGTGACGGAGTTGTTAGCCAAAGTAAACCTGTGTCTAGAGCGCCACCAAGGCCTCTATGCTCGTGCGAGAGGCGAGGGCAAAGAGGTGATGGAAGTTGATGATGGGGAGTCGCCTTCAATATCCCAAGACTCTACTACGCATACGCTCTTTGAACAAAAAGTCCGAAAGTACTTTGAAACTGGACTCTTCTCAGATCCTTCGATCCCCACCCCAGATGTTGCTGCTACCAGTGCTGGCAAACGGAGCCCTTCCAAAACAGACTGGTTCAAGGTCTGGCTCGAGATGCACCGAATTCCTGGACCAGACACGTTGCGTGCAATCCGTAGAGCCATCCAGCAGACAATCGAGACGGACCCTCGGCTACAGAAACTGCCGCCAAAGGAGAAAATGCTCCGATTGAAGCAGGCATTTTCAATTGCCTTTGGTAGTAATGTACCCATCAAAGTCTTTGACTACTTTGTGGATAAAGAGAACATTTAAAAGAAACGAAACCCCCCCATTGATCCCAACATGTAACAATAAATACAACATTGTGTAATCTATTTTAAGAGGTAGAGGGTGTGGTCATGCTATGGGCAAGTCATATTTTGCTCCAAAGGTTATTTTTTGTAGGAAGAATAGACAGAATTGAGAGGTGGGTGCTGGAAAGAAAAAGTGATAGTAATAATACGAGTATGCGCGTTTTAAGGGACAATGGCGTAGGTGTTTGGTTGGTAGCGCTTAGAGTTGTACACAGACTCGCCAGCCTTCCAGCCCTTGACGTCCTTCATAATCTCTGCCTCGCGAGCCTTGGCAGCAAGCTCGCGGCGGTAGGTATCACGGTCAGCCTCAGCCTGCAGCAGAGGGACCAAGTGGATGCGCGACCAGACCTTCTCGCGCTCCAGTTCCCTAGATGGAGAAAAAAATGAAAAGTAATTGCAAAAATGACCATTAGGAACCGAAGCTCGTGGATATGGAGTGCTGTAATGAATCGGTTTGGATGTGCTCTGGAGTCACAGGTGGCGGGTGGCATATAAGCCATCATGTTAAAAAAAAAGTGGAGACGTGCGCGACTGAGTGTTCTAAAGAATACTAGCAACATCCGAGCACGATCCGGGTCTTCGAGTGTCCATTTTCACGCTTCGGAGCATTGCTCCGAGATGTCTGATTTCAGTCGTAGTGCTTTCCAATACACAAACACGCCATTGAAAGTACGCAGGTCCAAAAGGGTGATCAAACTGAGAAACTGAGAGGCCTCCGACGTGACAGACGCGGTGACAATGGCGCCTTGTTTCGCTGCTCTGGGACAAAGGTCGAATATCCTCCATAGCTGAATACAAGCTGAGTTGTTGAGGTATGGCTTGGCTGAAAGTATCGTCTCGCACAAAAGCGAGAAGTATTGACACAGGTGACCGGAACCATGAAAGAGAGGTAGAAAAAGTGAAAGGCAAAGAAGAGGATGTGCGTCTTCTACTTGGCATTGCGGAACAGGATGGACAAACGACAATTACCTGCGCTCCAGGTTGCCCTGACCGGTGCGGTACAGACCGAATGAGCACAAAGCAGTGATGCCGACAAGGAGGGTCAGACCCGATGGGCCGACCTTGGGGATGTTTCGCTTGTACTTGATCTCAGGGAAACCGCCGGGGCGGGGCAATTCCTGTGTTGGCGCCGACATGATGCTCGTGTTGAATGAGATGAGTGTTCTGTCAGTAATTCAAATTTCACCCGATCTGTCAAGTAAATCCACGACAGAGAGCGGATGAGGGCGTACATACAGCCATAATTCGGTCATCACGGTGGGAAACAGCGGATCGGCCCATCTATTCCCATTTTTGGAAATGGAAGTGCTAAC
>JAAAIY010000497.1:0-12111 GCA_016098105.1 Actinomortierella wolfii
GTTGTTGTTGTTGTTGTTGTTGTTGTTGTTGTTGTTGTTGTTGTTGCTGCTGCTGTTGTTGATGTTGTTCTTCTTCCTCGCTCTCCTCGTCTTCCTCCTCCATTACACGGTTTGCACTAAGCGATGTACGATACAGATTGTTGGCAATCCACTCCACCTCGGCACGTCCAGCGAGTTTCTCTGTAAGCTTGGGGACACATAGGCGCTCCAGTGTGTGTGCCAGTGGAGCAAGGGCCGTCAAACCCATGTCAATTTTAAGTGAGAGGCAACCCATGGTCTCATCTCTGCCTTTTGGACGATAATCCTCCTTGCCCTCTAGAAGCAGTTCGCGCAATCGCGTCAGCTTACCAATCTGCTCGCAGACGCCTATCTGGTAGTATTGACGCACCTCTCGTGCTGTAACCCCTAGAGCTGAGGTGTTGTTACCATTGAGTCTAGACAGTCGTCTGTTGCTACGTTTGGCTGTATTCCGCCTTCTCAAGTAGCCCTGTTCAAGCTCGTCAGCGCTACTATCCACCAGACTTGCCATACTTGCCGTGCTTCGCACACTTTGTCGCCGAATGTCCTCCTCCCCGCCGTCCCCGCCGTTTTCATCCTCAACCGCATTGCTGCCCGCGCCCAGGCCTTCCTGCAGTTGTTGGAGCTCAAATTTTTCCGCTTCCTCTGCACACTGTTGCTCATATACCAGTATTTCATCAAATTTTCTCATGGCAATGTAGTCTGTGACAATCTCATCGCGATCGTCAAAGTCTGGACTTCCACAAGGGATCATGACATTAATGGCGAGCACCTCAAGGTTTTTACAGGCCCAATCGCCAGAGGGCAACATGACACGCCAATGCTGATCCTTATTCGGGAGTTCCCATCCTGCAATATCGTACTGGAATAGCAAGTCGCGTGCATCGATAGGGATTCCCTGAGCATAAAACTCTTTGAGATGAGGCAGCTTCCACAATGCCAGACTCGCCTCGCGACCGGTAATATGGTACCGTGGTCGGATCGCTCGGAAATGTGGCCGATATATGCTGTTGAGGACCCGCACACCTTCGAGACTCCTTGATCGAAGTCTCGTGCCAGAATCGCTTTCATACCCGTCCATATAGTCATACACTGGATGGTCCCCTTCGTAGATTTCCCAGAAAGGTGCATAAGGTGCGCCATAATCGACGAATGGCAAGTCGTACTCCTCGCTACAAAACGAAATGTCGAGCACCGTCAGATTTGTACAGATGCGCACTGCTTGCACAAGAGCCGTGGCGTCAAAGCCCGGGTTGCCAAACATGTCGAGCCCCTCGAGCCGCGCTCCATATGTGTTGAGAAACTCCCACATCAGCGGTGGCCGAAAGATCCGGAACCGGCTGAAATCGAGCACTTTGAGTTGTGGACAAATTTCTTGCATCCTGCGACAAAAATTGGCGGGTGCTGCTCGCCCGGTGCCATCGTACCAAAAGAATGAGTATGAATCATCACCTCCCATGTTGAATTCGTGGCACTGCGACCGCTCCTTGTGCGGCATGCAAATCCTTTGTTTATGCGCGGTCACAAGCATCGACCGCATCTCCAGTGTTCCCTTCCGGTCCCTTGTATCCGATTCAGTCAAATGCAACTCCTCCAACCTTGGAAACTGCCGCAAAAGGCTGAAAAGTGCCTCTCTCTCTTGGCGTCCATATTCAAGAAAGGTGATAGGCGGTGCGTCATCACCCACTGCTTCCAATAGCGACCGCGGAAAATAGGGGTTGAAGGAGGAGAGATGTAGGTATCTCAAGGGAAGCAGAGGATGTTGATTATCAGCATTGTTCGGTGTCAAGTCTTCAACCAGTAGGTCGCAGAGATTATTGTAGAGTCGAAAAACGAGCGTGAGCTCGCGCAGATTGGGCGTCACTTCGCGCAGAATATCCAAAAAGCGCGTGATAGCATGTTGTGGCCATTCAAACTTGATCAAGCTCAGCGACGTCAATTGTGTGAAAACTGGGGCATTTGCAAAGGAGGTCAGAAACATGTGAAGCTCAGGGCCCAAGAACATTGTTCTCTGATCCACAGCGGAAAGCTCCCTAAAGTTGTCCTCCTCAAACTCGGAGAGCTGAATAACACAGAGTGACGACAGGCGAGTGTTCATCTGAAGGAGCGTCCATGTCGCAATGTGGATTGGCATGGAAGGGTGGGAAGGCGTCACTGCCTTCCAGGCATGGGCAATCTTCTTTCGTATCTTGGTATCTGGAAGTTCCACAAAACGCCGCCGAGGGTCCCAAAACTTGAAGAGCTCGTTCGTATATCGAGTACTCAACAGAATAGAAAATGGCAGAAGGCTGACTGTCAGGGACCTCAGATTGGTGAGTGATGACGCCCGGGGCCCTCCCTTATCTTCGTCTTCTGAGAAGAGCAAGGAATGGAGATTTCTGTTGAACGCGCGAATGAGGGGATGTGGCCGTCTGACCATACTAGGGTATAGTAGTGGAAAGGTAAAAAATCCTAGTTGGAGTTCCCGAATCCAGTGGCGCCGAGCCTTGAACTCCTGGTACGACATGCGCTTCACAGGGTCCCAGTCGCTCTGATCCTCCTCCCCACTGTCGTCCTCCACGTCGCCCTCATACATGTCGTTATAGGCCTCGCCATCGAGCAGCCACGGGTGCAGGATATATCCACTGAAGGGGATGGCACATTCTCGGTGGAGAAGAGGCTTAAGAGCCAAATACCACGTTTTGTTAACTCTGGATGCCCGTTTGAGGTCGCAATGATCCAAGTAGGACCCGATGATTTGTAGCAGCTCCGGAATACAGATCATGAGAAATGTGGGTAGTGTGGGAGCGCGCATGCCATGTCGAAGGGTTTCAGCTTCGTGGCAACGCTGGGTGGCTTTGCAGAAAACAATGCTTCAAAAGAAGTAGCTTTTCTTTTTTTCTTTCTTTTTTTTGGTGCCTACTGTTGCCCTTTGCGCATTCCACCATGTTTGCCATTAAGCGTTTCGAGGTCGTTGATGCACCAGCCAAAGAGAGTACCGAAACTTCTAAGAATGAACGTTTGGCATTGCTGAATGCGCGTTTCAAGAAGAATAAGAAGCCAGCTGATACACACCAGGACGAATCCCCAGTACCACCTCCAACCAAATCATCGGCAACAGAGGAGACACCAAAGAAGCAAAAGACAGAGGGGCGCACAAAGGACAATGATCTGAACAGCAACAACAAGCGTGGCCGTAGTGAGAGGGACGAACCACACCAGCATGGCAAATCTAAGAAATGGGAGAAGCGTTCCAAGGAACTCAAGGACAGCGATCTGATCCCGAACGATGTCCGTGAGGCCATGAAGGCTCAGCTTGAGGCAGCCAAGAAGGAGTTGGCTACACCTACACCCGCTGTTGCCACAGCGAGCTCTTCCACTACTGCTGTCACCAGCAGCAACAGCGGTATACCCACTCTTGGCAGTCTTGATGATGCAGGAGGTCTTGGGTCCATGATGGAATTAAGTGAAGAACAGCTGCGTCTCTTAGGAGCCATGGATGAAGATATTCCGAAATCAGATCAACCATTAGCGGACGAAAACAAGGAAGGAAAGGAAGGAGAAGGAGAAAGGAAGGTCATGACCGCTGAAGAAGAAAAAGCTGCACTGGATGATATTGCAGCCTTGGTACCCTTGCCAACCTTTGAGGTAAAGGAGGTATCGGCAGAGGAACTCAAATTAGCAAAATCGATGGGTGTTCCAAACTGGTTGGCACACCCAACAACCATTGAACCCGACATCAACACGCCTATCGAATCGCCAATCTTTGGGTTCTCGCCACGGCTAATTAAACAGTGTCACAAAGCAGGAATCACAGAGTGTTTTGCTGTCCAGACGGCTGTCATTCCTGTATTATTGCGTGCTCGACATCTAGGCGATATCCGCAAGGCTCCTGGCGACTTGTGTGTTTCAGCACCAACAGGCAGTGGAAAGACCCTTGCTTATGTTCTTCCCATCATTGAGGTAAAGACTGTTTGGATTGTTTTCAGCATGGAAATGAGCCTACTGTTTTGCATTGTGCACTCTAATATTGGGAAATTGACATTTCGGATATACTTCTTGCTCCTTCCTCCCATTGTCTGTTTTATACTAGATTCTTTCACAACGAGTTGTGACGCGGCTACGAGCACTCATCGTCTTGCCAACTCGTGATCTGTGTGTGCAAGTCAAAGAGACGTTTGAGACGTTCATCAAGGGCACAGACCTCAAAGTGGCGACGACGACAGGTCAATCCTCATTTGCGCATGAGCAGTCATTACTAGTTGGCGATCTGACACAGCCAAAGATGGGAGGTGACAGTCGCGTGGACATTATGATCTCCACACCCGGTCGCTTAATCGACCACATCAAGTCGACCCCCAACTTTACACTCCAGCACTTGAGATTCTTGGTCATCGACGAAGCAGATCGGTTGTTGAACCAGAGTTTCCAAGATTGGTTGCACCATATTCTCACAGCCATCCATCCTTCAGCAGAAAAGAATCAGTCGATTGGTGCTGTTCAGCTGCAGTATGACCAACTAGGGTGAGTGTTTTTTTTTCGTCTCAGATAATCACCAGCTTTACAACAAGAACTCAAATTTGTGAATGGAGAAGCTGATGTCTTTTTTCTTCCTTTCTTTCTGTTGTTACCATAGATTTCCTGTGCATGATGCAGTGGCACCAGGATTCTTACCCAGTTACTTTCACATCCCTGAATCGGATATGGAAGATCCCAAAGTATTGTCGGTGCAAAAGCTCTTGTTTTCAGCCACGTTGACGCGAAATCCAGCCAAGATTGCTAGTTTGCAGTTGGCTGATCCACAATATGTGGCTGTCAGGGAGTTGGGTCAAGATGGAGAGGAGAAGCAAAAGTATTCTACACCTGCAGGATTAACAGTAAGTCTTATTTTCCTTTCCCTTCCTCACTTCCTTTGAACCCTACTTGGCAATTCGATTCAAGCACTATTTGATTTGTCTATTTTCTTGTCGTTGCAATGAACAATGAGGGATTATCTTTTCCCTACAAATTTATGGCATGGCCTGACCCTAGATACTTTTCTACGTGCTTTGCCTATATTTCTGCTTCATAGGAACATATGATTATCTGTGAAACTTCTGACAAGCCATTGATGGTGCTTCATTTGCTCCACCACCTGAATGTCCGGTCCGCCTTGTGCTTCACAAAGTCGGTAGAGTCGGCTCATCGACTGTTTAAGCTTGTACAACTGTTTGAGCGTCAACGGTTCGCAAAGCGTGCTGCTATGAATAACCAAAGTGCAGCGGGTTCACAGCCTTCATCGTCAGAAGCTCAGGACAACAAGGAGGATGAATCGATGAGTGTTGATGAGACAAAGGGCGAGGTTAGTGATGACGATGACAGCAGCAGTGGCGCTAGCAGCAGCAGTGAGAGTGAGAGTGAGAGCGAGGAAAGCAGCAGTGATGAGAGTGAATCATCCGACGAAGAGTCTAGCGACGAGGATGACGGTAAAGAAGACAAAACGGAGGCTCAAAAGGAAAGCAAAGACGCAAAGGACAGTGGCACTACTATGGAGATTGACGACAAAGAACAAGCCATCTTGGACGCGGAGCCGATTGTTGTGGCTGAATTTTCATCCGATCTACCAAAGTCTAAACGCGCGGCCATTCTTCGCCAGTTTAATGCAGGAGAGATTCATTTGTAAGTAGCCTTTTCTTGGGCGGGGCGAGTTGACATGGATTACTCTGCATTTTGAAATGTATTCGGTGAAAGGACAGTACTTCTAACATGTTGTATTTTTATATATATTATAGGCTGATCTGTTCAGATTTGATTTCGCGTGGTATGGATTTGGCGCCCGTCTCTGTAGTGATCAACTACGACAGCCCGATCTACATGAAGAAATACATCCATCGTGTGGGCCGTACGGCTCGTGCAGGCAAGACAGGTACAGCCTACTCGCTGGTCGAGATGCAAGAGGCACGGCACTTTAAGGAGATGATGACTAAGGCTGGCCATATGGACAAGATCTCAAGAATCAAGGTCACGCATGCAGAGACCAAAGATCTCGTACCAGGTTACAAGCGGGCTTTGGCAAATCTCAAAGATGTTCTGTCAGGTGGTGGCGGTGGCGGTGGCGGTAAAAATTCATCGAAACACGGAGGCTCTCGCTATCGTCGCAAGTAAAATAAAAAAGAGAGAAACTTTAGAACCTACTTACATAAAAAATAGATCGATTTTTTGCTGTATTTTGTCTTGTTTTATCCAAAGGGAAAGAGAAAAGCCGTTAAACAAAAGTAATTGGACGAGAATAGGTTGAATCGTCATGTCATGTTTGGCAATGCCTGAAGAGTATCATGTAGTAAAATTCTGTCGCGCGAAAATAACACAGGAAAGGGCCGCAACACGATAGAATCTTTAAAAAAAGGAAAAACTGCTGTCCAACTGAACACAGAGAAAAAAAGGAGGTCAAAAAGCATCACCATATTTGGGTTTACTGTTGATCTAGTTAACCAAATTTTACGGAGGTGCATGTTGTGTTGCAGATGGGGCATCCAGCACAATGTATTTATTCTCACTGTCCAAGGGGATGCATGCTCTCTCTCTCTTTCTTTATCTCTTCCTCTCTTTCTCTCTCTTCTCTCTACATGTAGTTCTTTTTCTGTCTCTCTGTCTATCGTTGGGGTAAAACACCGCACGGCCACCCTTTTGGATACTGGACAGAAAGAGGTGAAAGGGATGGCCCCACATCTGGTTTCTCTTTCTCCTTGATTGCTTTATATATATAAAAATTCAGTCTCGCGCAGAGTCATAGAGATGATATGTACCATTGGCTGCCCAATGGTCATAGCTCCAAGAGTGCAACGGACAAGGACTATTTTTTTCGTCTCTTTTTTTCCTATTATGATGACAAGCATCCTCTCCTAATCTCATCACATTGCTTCTTAACATTCCTCTCACAATTATCTCTTTAGACAGTTGTTAATCCTCCCGTGTAAAATTCTTTATCTTTCTCTCTCTTTCTCTCTTTATTCCATGTCCTATTAGCTTCCTGGAACGAGCTTGCCGACATTTCTCTTCACTCCTGATATCCACCCTACCCCACAAGCCGTCAATTCACCCCAACCACCATTTACCTCTTGGATCACCCTCCCCATCACCATTCCTCTGCGTTGTCCAGCCTCACTTTTTCTCCTTGACCTAGACATAACGAAAATGACGGCAAAGGATCATGGCGAGACCAAGCACTCGAGTTCTTTCGAAATGATCCCTATTGGAGATGTGGACGATCCAAACCCTTACCAGTACCAGGAACCCCATCATTACGGCTATTACTCTGGCCATGCTCACCACCACTACCAGGCTTCCACATCCTCCTCAGGCTCATCTTCCTCTTCAACTCTTCATCAGCCCTATTCTTCGTCGTCGTCTTCATCGCCGTCCAACGATCCCAGTGGGGCCCCATCGTCTTCCAGCAAAAAGAGTTGCTTACGATCGTGCTTCAGTGGTTCTTTAGACGGCCGTGGACGTTTGATAGTCCTAGCCACCTACCTCCTGGTCCGTGCACAATGTTAACACCCTCTTTTTTTCCACACGCTGTTTCCCATGCTAATTCAGCCTACTTCATGTTACACGAGTCACTCACTTTTTCCCGTTAACAGTCAGCATTTATCTCTTTGAACGAATATTCCAACCTCCGTTTTTTTATTATTTTGCTGTTCTTACTTACCATATTCTTCCCCCTGCTTTTCCCTTCTCTTCCTCCTTGTTTTTTTGACGCATCTTGTGTCTTGGTCATCTGAACATTCGACAACACTCCTCAAAACAACTGTAGATCTCTGCATCGGCTAGCCTGTATTTCAGCCTCGTGCAAGCCGGATTGGGCCAGCTAGACTATTGTCATTCGATCGCCAGCTGCTTTATCAACTCGTCGCAAGGATGGCCAGCCATGGGCCAAGGCTCTCTCGACCTTGTGACCATGTCCTACATTTCTGGCACCATCTCCGTCATGGGTGGTTTATTGGGCTGCTTGGCAATGTGGGGCGCAGTTAAGGTAGGTCAGAGGGGAACAAAAAAAAATAGGGATACAAAGAAGGAACAGGGGGAAAGATTCATCTTTTGCTAGGGCGCACAAGCACCATCATGGTTCCCTTACTTTCACCACCGCCACCACCTCTCCCCCTTTGGTATCCAGCCTCCTAAATTTTTTTTATTGCACACTCCTTCAACATACTAATTTTTTTTCGTCTCTCATTCAAAATGACATCTTTTGTATAGAAATCTGCTTCCAAAGTCATGTTGTTTGCTCGGTTATGGTGGGGAATGATTGGCATCATGATCGGTGCAACCATCTTGACTTTGGTCCTGACGATTGTTCACCGTCCACAATTTATGGATGCTTGCCAAGTAGAGCAAAACGATGGTGAGCTCCATGACGAGTCTTGTCATGTCATGTACGCTTCGGCCGTCGTTGGTTCGATCTTTGGTTGTCTTGTCGGTGTTGCTATGATTGTAAGTCGATCTTCCCTCTACTCTATCTTGGATGGACAAAAAAAGAAATACCGATGAATGGTTCCCGTACCTAATATTTCTTCTCCTTTTTCAATTTTCTTCTATCCATTATAGTGGTGCTATGGCAGTGATGTCCTCGACTATGCAAAACAGCTCCAGCGCGTCAAGGAAAAGACGCGAATGTATGAAGGAGCATAGTCACGCCCTACTTACCTCTCTTTCATGTCCTAAATCTATCCTGTAATGTTTATATATCACTTCAGCCTCCTAAAATATAATGTAATCTCATTCTCCTCCTCTTTTTTATTGGGGTCACTATTGGGGTCACTTAATGCTTAGCCGGGTCGGATAACATGATAACTCTAGCATATTGCTCGGGGGGGGGAGGGAAGGACCATAGCTCCCACCCAACTTCGCACCACCCTTGCGTAGTTTAGTAGATCCATCACTCAAAGAATGAGTGGCAGGAATTAGGGGACAGGGCAGGATTTATTGTTTTCCTTGAATTTTCTCAGTCCTAGTAGTAAAGATTAAATCCTTCCCTCTCCCGACGAGTAAGCACTTCTACATGTTGGATGAACTCTTCCGTCGTAGACGCAATGCCGATTAGAGCAAATTGCTGTGTTTTGTAACAGAGTAGCAGGCGCTGCCTGACCCACCGGACCCGAGTCGTTGGCGTTTCGGAGCATTCGACCAGCTTCCAAAGGAAAAAAAAAAAGCTTAGGAGCGCGTAGACGGTTAGCAGAAGGATAAAATGCGGGAATACCTGACTGATATTAAACACAGCTGTAATGTTCCTCCTTCGACATCAAAGAATACCTGATACCAAAGTCAGTATTTACTCAAGTACCCATATTGACCATCAGGGTTACATGCAAGATCCATGGCGACATCTTGTGGACGCAGATGCGAGTCGCCCTTTGTGCTATTCGAGCGGTGGCATGTCTGGGATATGGAAACAAAGGATTAACACCCGATGGAAGAAGGTGAGGTGGAGGAAGAATATGGTGATCTCAGCGAGTACATCCATGACTTTCTCACCTATGCGACACTGAGTTCCTAATGGTCGCATAAAGCCCTGGCCGAAAGGTTCTTTTTCAATTGAGATCTATTTAACCCATAGTTATTCAGTGGTGCTGTTTCTGGAGTTCAGGACACAAGGGGGTGGTCCCAAAGTATTGGTGACCTGTTTGTTGAACACAAACCACGCCATGGTAACATTTTGAAGCACCGCTTTTCCCATGGGACTGTGCCCCCCCCTCTCCTTCACGTCACATGCCTGCATTAACCACAATGCACCTTCATTCTCTTCTTTCTTATTCTCATCTCATCATTTTGAATGTTTGCATCCACAATATCTCGCTTTCTTGTAGCATATAATACGCAGTAAACTATGGTAAGGCTCACGAATGCCATACTCGCGAATAAAAAAAATTAAACACCAGATGAAAGACCTGTGGCTAATATTATCCTTTACCTCTCCACAGACATCACTCATCCTCCGTCATCCGATTGGCTCGGGAGGATTTGGATGTGTGTATCGTGCAGAGAAAGAAGGAACGATCTGTGCTGCCAAAAAATGTTATACCTCACATGTCGAGGCCCCGCAGGCTGCTGTCAAGAAGGAGATTGACATTCTCCTTCGTCTCCGCCACCGCCACATTATCCAATATTTTGATACTGTCCATCATGATGGTCACATCTACATCCTTATGGACCTTGCCGAGAAAGGGAGCCTCGCCAGTGCAATTGTGCGAGGTGAGGTCAACGACTGGCCAACCAAGACGAGAATAGCTCATGAGATTGCTCGCGGACTCGAGTATATCCATCATCATGACATCCTACATCGCGATCTCAAAACAGACAACGTCCTCCTCACTCGTCACATGGAAGTCAAGTTGTGTGATTTCGGGCTGGCCAAGGTGAAGACCCTCAATGCTACAACATCGACAGATTCTTTCAAAGGAACTCTCCGATGGGCAGCTCCCGAGACATTAGAGCTGAGACCCAAGTACTCGACCAAGTCGGATATGTATTCATTTGGAATGGTGATGTGGGCCATGGCAGCCAATCGACCCAAACCGTTTGAAGATCAGCATGTCAACAAAGTCATTATGACACATGTTCAGAGTGGTGAGCGAGAGGTGATACCTGAAATCACACCTCAAGAGTATCGCATGTGGATCGAGCGGTGCTGGCATCAGGATCCTAAACAGCGTCCAGACGCAAGACATGTGGTATTAGTGGAGGATAATCCAACAGTCATGCTGGCTGACGGGTTGGACGACACTTTATCATTCAGCAGTAGCAGCTTGGAATCGGCTCATGCCACATATGCCAAATACAAACCAATCGACGAGATCGGAGAGCTTACGTTCGTTGACAAGTTCCAACAGGACAATCAGCAATCAAACAAATACGATGATGCTGTGTTGGCATACTTCCGGCACATGGCCAACGAAGGGAATGCTGATGCTCAACTCTTCCTCGGTTGGGTATGTGAACAGGGTCTTGGTCACACAGGGACCGTAGATGATGCTCCTGGTTGGTATCGAAAAGCAGCTGAGAATGGCCATGTTACCGCTCAGTTCAAACTGGGATTGTCGTACGAACGCGGCAGTAGTATTAATCAAAGCAATGGAGATAACGAATCTATCAAGTGGTACCTCATGGCAGCAGACAATGGAGATGCACAAGCACAACTTCGACTCGGCTTGATGTACGCATATGGACGAGGGATTCCTCAGGATGACTTCAAAACAGCCAAATGGTTCAAGCAATCAGCACTACAAGGGATAGCCGATGCACAATACAACATTGCGTTGATGTATTTACGTGGCCAAGGCATCGAACAATGCGATGGCGATGCAGCCAAATGGATGCAAAAAGCAGCTGATCAAGAAATGGTTGAAGCTCAGTTTGGACTTGGAGTGATGTATTATAGAGGCCGAGGTGTGGAGCAGTCCGATGAAAAGGCTTCCATCTGGTATCACTGTGCAGCCGAGCGAGGCCATTCAGGTGCACAGGTAGAACTAGGTATTATGTACTGGAGTGGCCGCGGCGTTCAAAGAGATTTGTATAAGGCACTATCATGGTGCTTTAAGGCAGCAGCTCAGAAAAATGAAACGGCGGAGACATTTTTAGAGTCCACGTGCAATCCTTTCAGAGGAGTTGTGTGGAATGAATCAACCAAAGCATGCCATGAAGCAGCTTCTCAAGAAAACGTAGTTGCACAGCGTTATCTAGGCCATATGTATACGTGCGGTGTTGGTGTCGTACAAAGTTATGCTGAGGCTGTTATATGGTATCGCAAGGCTGCAGATCAAGGGGATTCATATGCGCAGCGTTGCCTCGTATCGATGTACTTGGATGGTCGTGGAGTTGAACAGAACGATGTCGAAGCACTTGCATGGTATCAAAAAGCCTTCGATATACAGAGCCCGGAGGCAGCATTGTCGATTGGACGCACGTTTGAGCGTGGCGAAGGAGTTGAGCAGAGTGCTTCCATGGCTGCTAAATGGTACCGCATGGCTGCAGATCTAGGTAATCCGACTGCACAACGGCGTCTAGGCGATCTGTATAATGATGGTATTGGTGTCGATCAAAGCTATATTGAGGCTGCTACATGGTATCGCAAGGCTGCAG
>JAAAIY010000498.1:0-12097 GCA_016098105.1 Actinomortierella wolfii
GACATGGTTCAATAAAGAGATTCCATATTCTGGTCCCATTATTATGATTCTACATTTTTTTTAATGAGAACCTGGATTTTTCTTTATTCTTCCTGCGTATTTTTCACTCAAAAAAATACATCAACAACATTCACTTGCAAAAACGTGTCTTGTAACACAGAACAGGTATCGAAAAAAAACTTGAATCGAGTATTTCGATTGAAGTTGTAACAGCTTCATTATTTTCAGTATCTGTGGCATATTCTAAGTGCCAAGTGCTATACGAGCAGCATCCTGCTCTCACAAAGGTGTCATAGTGAAAGGGTTTAAAAGGATACATATTTTATCTCGAAGGAATAAGATATTGGTTTTGGAAAAAAAGGAATGGAGGCATGGTCAAAATGAAATGGAGTTTCTTCATTCATTTATACTTCCATCACCATTAACCCCTTCATTAACAAACTCACATGTGCATGTGTGTGCATTACTTTGATTCGTTACTTTCATAACGAGCATTATTATTGGTCACTACCACTATTTTTCACACCCTCAGAGTGAACTATACAAATCGGACACACAAATTTGGAACTAAGACAATCTACGCACTGGTTTCGCGTCCTTTTCGCATTTTTCCCTCTGGATGAAATTTTCACACCTGATATCTTGGGATTTCTCACGACCATTTTTCTTCCTCCAACACATACCTGGATACCAAAAGTACCCATTTTTCTCTGTGCTACACTGGTAAACAGAAAGTAGGCAGACAACAGAGTAACGTAAAGATACTCTAGTTTATTTTTTTTTCAAGTCTTGCTGGTACACAGTTATACTTGAATAAACCTTTCAGTCTTTTACTTGTTTGCACTGCACTGGTAAACAGAGAGCAGACAAACGGTTGAGTAACTCAACGCTACTCACATTATTTTGCACGTTGTAGCAAATACACAATAGTGCTGAGAGATGTAGAGACTTGGTAATACTATTAGGGTCAACGATTATACTGACTCAAATTAGTATTTTTATCATTATATTTTCTTTTCTTTCCAATTCAGAAAATGAGTGGGGAAGAACCATCGACCGCTGTCGACCCGCAAGTGGCCGAGGCAACGGACAATTTGAGTCGCATGGACGTTGATGAGCGAACAGATTCTCCTGTGATTGATACAGAAGAACAGCGTAGTTGGGTCATCAGAAAGCGAGATGCACTCAGGGTGGAGCAGACGATAGTAGTCGGACAACTTTCGTCACTCGAGCTGAAGCTGATGTCCACCAACGGATTAACAGCATCACAGCAAGAATTGCTTGCGTCAACGAGAGACAAGATGACAACCATCAACAGTCAAATTCAGACGTTAGAGGGTCTTCTCAAGCAATTTCCACCATTACCATCTTCAACAGACGAATCTGGAAACTCAACATCCACAACAAAACTTCTCTCAACAAATGATAAAGAGAAGAAAGTTACTCTGGATGCTGACATTCCACGTTTCGGTCCACTAGGAAGCAAAGTCCCTACTGGCGTCAATGTTCTGTCCAAACCTATGGAATTTTTGGACAAATTCCATACCCAAGCTTCTAGCATCCATGGTCAACCTCGCCTAGATGTTATTGGTTCACAACTGCTGATTTTGGCTGTTCTTAATGATGCAGACCAAAACCATTTAAGAGCAGAGCTTGACAAGCTCACGCTACAGCAGCGTAACTGGGCCAATTACGAGCGTGTTTTTGTTAACACGATGCTCACGCAGGTTGAACGAGAAGCTGAAGCTAAGCGTGCTATTCTTCGAGGAATGCTCACAGGGGAAATCTACGAACGATATGCCTGGCGTCTTGAACGAATTATTCGTATCTACATGATTTGTCAGTCGAATAGCCATGCTTTATTTGTCGAGCTACTCAAGACCACCATTCCTCCTGACGTATTTAATACCATGAACGTGTGGTATAATGATCCCAGATTTCAAAGGAATTCGTCTTGCAGTGATGATGATCGTACCACTGATGTGTCTTCAAAACCTAACTTTCCAAAAATTATTTCTCGAGCTGATGACTTTGTACATTTTCTTAGCATGATGTATGGCCCTGAGAACTCTGACGATCGCAAGAGGATTCGACAGAATGCCTCTGATTCTCATGTTGAAGAGCGTAGCAACAAACGTGCACGACTCTCCGATACCCAGGGCAGCTCTCTTTCGTTCAAACCATATCGATGTGACAACGGCTGCGGATGGAATTACACGCATAACACTGACCAATGCAAAATTTGTGGTAATTGTCACAGATTTGGTCATATTGCCTCTGCTTGTACTCATCCAACAGTCAAGTTGCCGAAGACACAGCATGGAATACAATTTACTTCATCTCACACTGGTCCAAACAATAAGGGTACCCCGCCTAATAACAAGACGACTACCTCTACAAATGATACCAATAGGCCACACACACCCAAAACTTCACAGAAGAAAAACGGCAATGGTTCTAAAAATCATCGACCGCGTAAAGGTGAGGACAAACATTCTGACAATATTATATCATATGATGTGAATGATAACTTATCAATACGAGAACCTATTCTCAATGAGTTTACTTTTACGTCTTCTGTATTATCACAGGTTGATTCGCAGACAACTTCTCTCAGTAGTAGCGCTGCAACAAATAACCTGGATCAGGATAAAATAGTATATTCATATATTAATATTGTCACGGATGATCATCCTCGTCGTGTGCTTTTTCATACTTCAACAACAACAACAACAAAAACTTTTGCTGCAATGCAACCTACTCATTCTACGACTACGTCTTCTGAGGTAGAAATGGATAACTTTGATACACAACAGTGTGAAAATACAGACGAATATTTCTTAGCTTCTATCATTCATGATCAAGAGGACATCAGGAGAGAATTGTCACAAACTCTCACTGACCCGTTCTCAGAAATACCCATGCGTGAAAGTGAATATCAAATAAATATTGACAAAGGATTCTTTGCTATTCAGAAGAATGGAGACAAAGAAACTAGAGTTATTGTGAAAGTATGGATTGGTGATAATGTACATGATGCTCTGATTGATACTGGTGCATCGCACTCATTTGTTAACAAGATAATAACTGAACAATATGACTTTCACATTTATCCTACAGAAGGTGAAATTGAATTAGCAAATAAAAGCACCATCCCTAGGATAGGAGAGACAGATCATATCGAGTTAAGATGCGGCGATAAAATCGTATCAGCACCTTTTGAAGTAGTGGAGCAAAAATATGATTTCACTATTGGTATGGATCTCTTTCCATTGTTTGGTTTTGGATTTATCGGTTTACCTGATCCTGAAATATCATATGAAAAATTACCAGAACCTACACTGGATGAACGACCTTCTATCATTCCTCTTCAAACACCAGAGATTGAGAAAACAAAGGAGTTCATTCAAGAAAAGAATCGATTTATGGACATGATTAAGAATGTACTCGATGAAAATGATCGCATCCCTAGAACCAGTCATTGTCCTGTTCCAGAGATGAAATTATATTTGCCCGTCCCTGAAGGCACAGTTCTTAACAGGAGATCGCGCAAATTTGCATATCATGAACATCCGATCATTGATGAAACGATCGAGAAATGGCTTAAGGATGATGTTATAACATTAGCTCCTGCAGGCAATCCTCATAATAATACTCTTACTCTTGCTGCGAAGAAGGATCTTCAAGGCAATAAAACTTTATGGCGTGTATGCTTAGATCCTCGTCCATTGAATGCTAAACTTCCTGATGACAACTTTCCCATTCCTCTTGTTGAGGATATTATACAAAGATTAGCAGGTAGCGCAGCATATACAAAACTCGATCTTTCTCAAGCGTATCATCGATTACCGATACGTAAAGAAGATCAACCTTTAACAGCATTCACCCATAACGGTCAACAATACATGTTCAAAAAGGCTCCTTTTGGCATAAAGTCATTGTCGAGTATTTTCCAAAGGGGAATGTCTCGCATTTTGGGCACTCATTTTTGTACATGTGAAGATCAATCAGATGAACATCGTCAATCTGAAAACTGTAAAGTATGCGTCGAGCGAACTTTTTGTAATGGATTTTCTTTGAATTTCATTGATGATATAATAATTTTCTCTAAAAACAAAGAAGATCATAGTCATCATGTCAAAGAAGTAATTGAACGATTGAATGCAGCTAAACTCATTATCATTCGAGATAAATGTCATTTTTACAGCACTCAAATCGAATTATTGGGGTTTATAATTGACCTGAATGGAAGGCGCATTGATCCTCATAAACTGGTCAATATAAATGAATGGCCTATTCCAACAACTGGCAAGATGATACAATCTTTTTTGGGAACTATCAATTTCTTCCGCCAGTATATTCCTATGATAAGTACATTAACTGCTCCTCTTGATGCTCTACGCAATACTACAGGACCATTCAAACTAACAAAGCTTCAACGCAAATGTTATGAATCTTTGAAAAGTTTATTGGTCAAAGCACCTATTCTATCGTTTGCAGACTTTTCCCAGCCATTTATGTAGCAACAGATGCATCCAATGTCGGTCTTGGTGCAGTGCTATATCAACTACCGGAAGGTCAGGACAAACCACAAACGAAGAATTATATTTCTTTTCAAGCACGAACCTTAAAGGAACGTGAACGAAAATACACTACTACGCAAAAAGAATTACTTGCAATTGTATTTTCTCTCTTGAAATTTCATTATTATTTATGGCAAAATCCTTTTACTCTCTTTACGGATCACAGAGCATTGTCATAAATTCATTCACAGAAAGATCTAAATTCTATGTTGACTGGATGGCAAGAGGTTATCAATTCTTATGTCTTTAAAGTTGTTCATCGACCTGGCATTAAGAACGTGTTGCCTGATGCTCTTTCACGTTTGTTCCCACAAGAACTGTGGACATCTGGAACAGATCAGAAAGGTCCAACGAAGGTATACGGCTTTGTACATTTGCTACAGGGTAAATAACACCCTAAACAAACCGTTGCATTCAAAGAGAGAAATGCGATGCTTGCTGATGCACATGATTTGGCACATGTTGGTGCAAATGCCATGGCCAAACATGTACATTCTTTAGGTAAAACCTGGCCCAATTTAGCCAAGGACTGCCTTGAATATGTTAAACGTTGTACAGAATGTCAACGAGTAAATATTCAGCGTAAAGGATATCACCCAATGACAGCGATACATGCCAGACTTCCAGGTGACCATATGGCTGTGGATCTAGCCGGTCCATTTCCCACGACTTCAAGCGGTAAACGCTATGTCATGGTATTAGTGGATGTTTGTACACGATTTGTCATCTTAAAGGCTCTGTCTGATAAGAAGGCTGAAACCGTGGCAAAAAAGCTATTTAAGATCTTCTCTATTATTGGTTTTCCTCGGATTCTTCAATCTGATAATGGGAAAGAATTTGTCAACGAGGCACTTAAACAAATGCACAAAGTAATGGGTGTAGAGCATCGACTTTGCACACCATATCATCCTCGTGGCAATGGAGTCGCAGAGAACCACGTTAAAGCTACTGTGGTGCTCATTAAGAAGAAAATCATTGCAAAGAAGAAAACATGGGCGACATGGCTTCCATCAATAACATTGGCGTTGAACACACGCATTGTTGCTTTACATGATTCGTCTTTTCTTTGCTAGACGTTACAATGGTTTACATCAACTAACTAATGAGCATGGTGATCTCTTAATGCACGATGAGCTCGTAAAGCGATTACAGTACATGACTGAAGTTGTTTTCCCGGCTATTGAGGCCAAGTCAAGGTCTACTCAACAGAAGATGATTGAGCGGTTCAATAGAACGATCCTGCACACTGAGTTCCCTACAGGTTCTAAAGTGATGGCTATTGATCCCATTGCGGGTGATAAGCTAACGCCAACGTACGAAGGTCCTTATGTAGTTGTTCGCCGCACAAAAGGAGGCACCTATGAACTCAAAGATGGCACTGGTGATCTCCTAGGTCGCAAGTTCGCTTCTTCACAATTGAAGTTGGTACTTGATGATCTGAACGACTCAGACATTTACGTGGTTGAAACCATTCTCTCACATCGGCCTGCCGAAGAGGGAGAGGGGGTAGAATACCTCGTTAAATGGGAGAACTTTCCAGACGAAGCAAACACTTGGGAACATGAAGGAAACTTTATTGAGAGACAATGTATTGAAGATTACTGGAAGCGCGCGCCAGAAGTTGACAATGCATTGAATCGATCGCAGCCTCTCTCTCCCTTTGATTACTCCGATGCAGTGCTGTGTAACATAATGATGACATTTTGATTACTTTTGATTGGTTCAAGAGAATCATGCCAGAATATGCCTTGTTGCCCCAGCCCTCTTTCTCTCCCTTTGATTACTCCGATGCAGTGCTGTGTCACATAATGATGACATTTTGATTACTTTTGATTGGTACAGGTGAATCATGCAAGAATATGCCGACCCCTGGCAACTCCTCAACGGATCCCATGTTAAGGGGTCTTAATGTTCTCTTGCAAGGACATAACTAATAAGATATCATGTACCTCTCTTGTAGAAAATCCATCCTTTCTCTAAGTGCTACATTAGTCCTCTTACAATGCCACATTGCACATTCTCCAAATGCGAAAAGGGATTTAATTTAGACCCCAATCATGAGTCTACATCAAAACCAGAATCAGTTCATATCGCAAACTTTCACAGACTAACATTGTACAACATCAAATTCGAAGATGTTCACTTGCGTTGCCGTCGATTGCCTGTACATGACATGAACTTCCGTTGCCCTTGTGGAAGTACATTCAATTCAACCAAAGCTCTGATTACCCATATCAAGGGCTCTTCTGCATCATCATCAACCCAACGACAACGATGCCCAAAGATACAAGAACTCATCAATACAATCAAAAGCAATCTACCTCCGGCACGAATCATAGATAACCCAAACGCTGCTGTAAATGCCTGGTTGCAATCTGAAAGTCATCGAGTAATCACCCAGGACTCTACCGTTCCAGACACACAAGACTTGACAGATATCGTTAAATCCCTCCAGATACAAGTCACCAACATGCAGACACAGATTGTGGAATTACAAGGCCAAATTAAACTTCTTGGAGCAATTTTGAATAGATAAACTTGTACAGTGTTGACATCAACTTATCGTTCCCAACTGTAACAAATTCTCACCATCGTCAACTTGCCGCTAGCTAGCTTGCTTCAAAGGTTAGGTTCACTCAAAAACGTCACTTTGGGGTATATCTTAGATGTTTTATTATTATTAAGTGGTATCTAGGGTTCTCGGAGATCTTCCTTCAACAATATAAGATAACAGGGAACTAGCAGTTTCTTTAGGGATATCGATTTATTGGAGAAAATGATTCTAAGGCTCCTATGTAGGAATAAGGGGGGGGTTTTATGGATGGAAAGAGAAAGGGAAATGATTAACCATCCAGCCAAAGTACGACACCATAGTGAACCAGGATGAGAGCCATGACTTCGTCGGCGGTCTGGACGGCGTAGCGTTGGAATGGTGTAATATCTTGTCACTTGATTGTACGATGTACGAGCGACAGTTAAAAAAATTGTGAATTTGGTATCTTCTATCAATATCGCTCAGTGTAGCCTGAGTTTTTGCCTCCTTTCAAAAATAAAAAATATAAATATAATTAGAGGGTTGAATGACAATGGGTCAGGTAACGACTGTCCTTTACATCAGTAAACCATGCTTCGTTCGCTCTATTAGATTGCTATCGCTAAGTGAGGCACTGATGTATGAGATAGAGAACGGATCTGCATTGAATCAAGGACAATATCTGATTTATTTGCTAACGCTTAAGAATGAATACCATGACTATAAGGTTTCAGGTTGGTGGCAACCCCAGGTTCCAGAGTACAGAAGGTCCACATCAACCCTGATGCTGAAGAGGCCTTTTATAAGTTAAATCAAACGAGCTTTGGCGCTTTTGAGGTCCTCGTAGCTCCATGACCGTTTCAATCCATGCAAGTCACCATTGGAGATGCTCTGGATATCAGCCTAGCGATATATAATGCAAAAAGAAGATTGAAGCCAACAAATACTCTAATGCAGGAAAGCCACAGCATGTAAACAATGCAACGATCAAATGAATTCATACCTTTGCAATCAGAAGGGTAGGAATAGTTGCAAACAACGACGGAATTGTAGCTGTTGTTGTCGGTACAACAAAAGTTCCGACCTCTTCCAAAAGCATCAGACCACGAGTTTTCACTGAGAGTCTGAAATACGATGCATTGGAATAGATAATTTGAATGAGGGGTGCCATGCCGTGTCCTTCGTCCAAGAATGACTTTCCAAAGCGTGCAAGACGATATATATCCCATTGATTCTTGGCGCTATTTGTTTCCTGTGCTGGACCAGTCACCTCGCCCCAGCATACTTCTTTTTCGAACGCCATGACTCTGATATCAGGCCGGTCTGCCCTGAGGCCTTGTCGTTTTTGTGTCGTGGATTCGGTGTTCGGGCTATCGATGTTGACGTGGCAATATGATACACAATGATTAGTCTCAATATAAATTACTTGATTTGCGCTCTATTCGAAATATAGGGTTCTTACAAGTCGCTCGTTGTGATATCGTTATCCATAAACGCTTGGATTATAGGTGCAACATATTTGGTAACAAAAGTGCTCTCAGAAATGGACTCGGCAGGCTTTGATGGTAGATACTCCAGACTATTTTATTAATATATTTGTTAGATTGTAAACGTTCCATAAGATCTAAGCTAAACAAATTGAAAAGCATGAAGCTCACTTACAGTGTCTCCAGCATAAGTCGAATTTTTCGATCCTTCTTTGGAAGTGAATACAGAACATCGGCAGCATTATCCTTATCCCCTTTGATGTATAACTATATTTAGAAATGAGAATAGATAAATGAGACTGAAGGTGTGCATTCATCCAGAAGCACCAAAACATGAACTTAGCTTTCGTCTTGCTTACACGAACAGCCTTCATCATAGCACTGTCGTCAAAATCCATCTCGGGGAGCTCGGCAGTTGATTTTGCGAGTACAAGCAGAAGCTTCTTCGAGAAGAATTCTTGCATTCTTCTTGTGGACATTGATGGTGCAAACACCCCAATGATAGCCATGGCATCTGCAACCTCCGTCTTCCTTATTTCGTTGTTAACCAAAGACTTAATACACGCTTGCTGGAATTCTTGAAAGCGACATGCAATACAGGTACCGTCCACTACCCAGTCGCAGACCTTATGAGAAGCCTTTTCGACAATCCTTAGAAGAATCTCGCGCTCAGAAACGTTGAGTACAGGCTCTTCTGCTTCAACAACAGTATGGTCTGACTCTGCTGCTGCGACAAGGGATTGTTCCGACTCTACTGATGGTGTCGTTGGCCCTGCTGGAAGCGGCGTAGATTGAGATGCCCGGTTATGATGCATAGTTGAAGAGGATGTAGGTGGTCCTGGCGCTTGGCGCTGATGATTCTGGACCATCGCTATTATGTATATATGTTGTATCCGAATAATCATTTAATAACCTAGGCCAGCTTTGGTTCTACAAATATCACTGTCATTTAATAAAAAAATTACCAACATAGTTCTTAATGTCAGTGGTATGGAGGGATGACACAGCTTGTTCTTGTTGAGATACATTTGGCAGCAGAGCCTTGACATGGCCACGCTATTTGATGTTTAAGAAAGAGGCAAAGCGTTTTAGTTAAAAATTGTTGTCAGCATACAACGCAAAAGCTGTCGGACAGTTACTTACTACTTCGAACACTTCGTCAACAATAGCCTCCAGATCCTGCCTCGACATTTTCTTGAGGTGTGCCGCCTGTCGCCGCTTCTGAGCAACAGAATGCTTTTCAAGGTACGGAAGTACGGTTCCCGTCCAAGATCCAATCAAATGCTCCTTTTCTCGATTATCGTCCGAAAATATCAAGAACGCTCGAAACGATATTTCACTCGCCGGAGTCTTGTCACAAAAATCTTTGTAATTTTTTAACATTGCGATGGAAACAAAGGTTGCGTTCTTCTAAGATAGAGTAGCTCCTCAGCGATAAAATGGAAAATGATGTGTCAGTAGTTTCTAACTTCAATTAGAGCAGCAAAAAGCAGATATAGATGTGATGATCGATTAAGTGAAGGCACGCTGAATTACACCGAAAGAAACACTATCGGCTTCCAGTAGTCATCAGTGCTTTCCCCTCTTGTCATGGGAAGGGAATAGCACTCAACTAGTGGACCCGCTTAACACATTCTCGGGCCGAAAATGTGCAGAGCCATTCACGAAGTTGTCCTCATGTAACTGACCAAGAAAGATGAGGGCCTCGTCCAATCAAATCATGGTGCCAATAACAGAAGGAAAGAGAAGGATCGCCGTCTTTACACAAAAAGAAACACTATTTGATTCCTTGGCCAACACCAATTCCACTTCTTGCCTGTCATGAAGGGAAGATTGGCTGCGAATACCGCGTGGCGAGGACTGGCTTCACACCCCCGCGATCCACTTCGCAGATGTGTATATCCTTTCACAGAGCTTATCTCATGTGTCTGGCCAGGACAGATGAGAGCCCCGTCGTCCAGAGTCTGTAATTGGTGTGATGGATTTGGGTTGTTTAAAGCAGGGCACTGTTGAGCTAGTCACTTACTGAGAGAGAGAAAGTGTGTGTGTGTGTTTGTATAGTGTGTATGTATGATTCAAGATCTTATGTCCTGTCCCATAATGATGACGCGTAACCCTTATTTCCAAAAAGGTAAGGAAATACTTTTGCCATTATGCATGCATGTGCTGTGCTGCATGCATGCCATTCCCACGCTTCTTCGCTATTGCCATTCCTATCCTCTCTCCTTTCCTCTCATCTCTCACATCTTCCACCCTCACCTTCCTCAACCTCTTGGATTCTCTCCCTACTCTTCCCCTTCATCTTTCCTTGCTCCAAATGCTCCATATGTCCACCAATACCCTGACCCTCTTCTGTCTTGTTGATGGAGAGGCTACATCCAACGCTTTCTCTGTCAAGATTCCTCCAAGCGGCTCTGTTGACGATCTCAAGGAGCTCATCAAGGCCAAGAAGCCTATCGATTTCGAGCATGTTGATGCAAACAACCTCACTCTCTGGGGCGTGTCTCATCCAGTCATTGCCTCCAACAAGCATCAGCCTGTTCTCCTCAGCGCGATTGCTTCTCCCAATGAACTCGATCCCACCGACGACATTACTGACATCTTCAAAGAAACACCTCCCAAGAAAACTATCCACATCATCGTCCAGTGCCCAGCTCCCCAAGGTAATGAGATGCGTCTTGCTGATTGATCTTGCCAGATGAGCTTATTCACCCTGCTAACTTTAAATTATCCCTCTCTGCGCCACTCTTAAGTTCATGCACATGTACCATCTCGCTCATTGACTCCACTTCCTGGCCATCAGTCAGATGGATCACGACCAGGCACGCCGCTGTCTGGTATGCATTCAATCGTGTCCAAACGTCTACTCCACTGTGTCTTGTTATTAGCACGCGTTAAAACATTACCTTTTTCTCATGCAAATAGGCGACTCCATGCCGACATCAAAAGGATCACGGACAGTTTCTTTGCACCAGGATCAGATGTTGCCAGGTTTCTCGATGCGTTTGTCAAGGGTGAAGGGACATTGCCTACCACTGCTGGAGCCATCCGAGGTTTACCTTCCGCATGGCGTCGCGGGTTTGGCCATCCCCCTGAGACTCGCCCAAGCCTGCTGTTTATGGACCTCCCTGATCCATCCACACCTAACTCAGGATCAAGAACCTGGCGGCCGGGTCTATTCTCGACTTAGTTAAGGAAAATAACAGACACCACATACCTGTTTTTGGCGTTTCTGGTAATATAAGCTACTCGATGCAAAGAGTACTTTGACTGTTTGGCAGACTTCTCTCATACACTTTACTGATTACTATTTGGATATTCCTGTGTTCACATAGGTTGCGGCAAGACATGCGCTGTGATTGAGCTCCTATCTCAACATTGGGGCTTTTACTTCAACGCTGCTGACGATGACTGGGGCTCTGCAGACATGATGACACTATACAATACTATTCGCGGCTACTTGAAAGATGTTCAGAACTCACCAACGGCTGTCG
>JAAAIY010000499.1:0-11986 GCA_016098105.1 Actinomortierella wolfii
CGTTTCTTTCCCATTGACAAGAACTAATATATGCTCACTCCTGCCCAATGTCGCTGGTAGATGCATGTATGTATATGTGTGCGCTTTGGTCCCTTTGTCCCAGTTTTTGTTTTTCAGAGTTAGCATTGTTCTGGCACTTACCACGCATCAATGCTTATTCCGAGAGGTGTTGCCCCAAAGGAAGATGATGGCATTCTTATATTCTTGGCTGGAAGCCTCGATCTAACGCTATCCGCAGCTTGTGTTCTGCAGCAGTGGTCAAGCTCATTTTGGACGTCATGAGCAAAACTGCCGCGCCTCGTTGCTCCAAGAGGATCAACGCCCAGACATCATAAACTCTTGGCCAAAGGGCACATGCAACCGAGATTTTGACTAATCGAGCGTCTCAGCCTGCTTCACCAGATGATATATGAGGATGCTGTGTGCAAGCCCAACTTTAGACTCAACAAATAAACCCGAATATAAACTAACCGATGTGCAAGACAGCCGGCTTCCCCAGGTCTCCATTCTTCTTTCATTATCCTCCTAACCTCCTTGTTTAAAGATACTTATGCATACCATTGGTTCCCTTCCGATATCTACTTGTGAGACCCCTCGCTCCTTAGTGTACCTTGTTCATCCAAGGTCTACTGCCAAAAGGAATGGTAGTGGCTGACTCTGGCGGAAGTAACACAATCTGTGGAATAATAATACAACACAAAGAATGCATAACGACCCAACGAACCACCTCGTATGTAGGAGAAGACGTCAGTGAGCAGCCGCAGTGTAAAGGAATATAGAAGCGTGATCTGTCCTCTGCCTTTTCCTTTTCTCATTTGTGGTCTGCTGGCGAAAGAGGAAGAGTAATCAGTACGCCATATGGCTACAGGCCAAGTGTGATGGTTATGTTACTGCCACAACCTGAGCCGCCATCCCATGCATGAGGCGATGAACTGGAGTGGTTAAGCCGCTAAAGAGGATGGAAGATGGTGTCAGCGGGTAATTCGACAAACAAAACTAAAAGGAGGAGATTGAAACGGCCTTTCTCCAGCGTTGCTGAATAGGGCGCGACTGTCGGCATGGTCAGATGGTCCATACACGTCTCTGGGTGTCATTTCTGTTTTCCCCCTTGGTTAATGAATGTTGTATGTGCTACACACAACAATGGAGGATAGGGTTCCATGATTCTAATCATGCATAATTCAATCGATATTGTGAGCAATTGGACTGTAGCAAATCATGGACAGTTGGTCCAAACACTCTCTTTCCGTACCAGGCTCGGCAAGGTGCTGTGTCACTCTTCTCCACGGTAAAGGTCCTTTCGGCTTAGTCGTCCCTTCCCAAATCCGCATATCACATCATTATTTATAAGACATAGCTCTCATTTCATTGAAAGGATATTCCTGATGACCAAAACAACAAATGAAGTAATAGCAAGGTCCTTCCGTTGCTACCATTTCCTTCCTCATGTACTTCCCTCTGTCCTTTTATCCATGCGGGACCTTGTCTTCATTGATAACATACACATCCTTCTTTGCTGTAGAAACATACGTTCACTGCATTGAATGGTGGAGGAAATATATATTCATTAATTGAGGGTATGGTAATACATACATGGCTAGTGATTTTTCCTGTTCATCGAAGTAGGGTATACAATTGATACAAAGGGGCTATTTTATATTGCCCATATTGAAAGTCTATTTGCAGCAACCCTTGAACATTCCTCTCCTTTGCCAGCCTCTGCATTTCCTTGCACGCAACGTGCGTGATGAGCACCAGAGCAACTGCATTTGTTTATCTTGTATGATGTGAGGTAGCACCGCGCCCCCCACATTTGATTTCAGGCACCAAAGCTTGATTTTTAATTTTATTCAGCCACCGCAAAGAATGCACGTGATATTATTGGATGGGTGATCAGTCCTGTTGACACATCGATCCGCTTCAAAAAAATGTCGACATGATGATAGTGACACCCGGGTTCCATTTATTACTTTCTTGGAGATCTATTTAGTTGCTTTGTCAAATGAGTCGGATGTAAGCAAATCACGATCTTCTCTTTATTGCTTTTGTTGCGACAAAAGCTCGCAGATTCGCTTGACAACTATCTCACGGCCAAGAGTTGCCATCGTTTCGGGTACACCGGCTCCGACTTTAACACCCGTCACCGCATATCGAACAGTATTCATCACCACAGGAAGTTTAACCTTGTGTTGCTCGGCAGTTTTTTTCAGTGCCTCTTTTGCTTCTTGGCTTGACAAGGGGGAGTTAGTGGAAGTTGATGACAGCAGCTCTTGGACAGTAGGAAGGATCTTGTGCAGCGTCTCTTCACCAACTTTCGAGCGATATGACTTTGAATCTTCACTTGAGTAGTCAGGGGTTTGGAAATAGTAACCACATAGCAATGGTACATCGTAGACGTTTTTAATCCGTTCCTATAGAAAGAAGATGCAAAATTAAGGTATGCGAACGCAGCCAAATGTATATGACGCGAAGTTAGGAAAACTAAGTGTTGCATAGCCATTAAAACAGTTAAATGTAAAATCAAGAAGGCCATGAAAAATACCTTGAGGGTGTCGATCACTTTGGCAATATAGTCGTCTGAAAATTGGTCGGAAAGAGGGCCTATTACTTGCTTCAGCTTCGGGCGCATAAATGCAGCCATCTCAAGCAGGCCTTCAGAGGTCTCGGCCTTGCGGAGCAAATGCATCTTGTTGATCCAGTCCAACTTCTCACGAAGAACAACGGCGTTCGATTGTTGGATATGATCAAGGGAAAACTATAAACAGCAGCGCATCAAAGAAAGAGAGTCTTAGCAACAAAATCCCAAATACCTATGCTCAAACAAAAAACATCATTGTTTAAACACTCTTACTTACCGCTTCAGCTAATTCATTCATATTGAAAATTTCTTGCGTCGAGCCAGGATGCCATCCAAGTAGCGACACAAAATTCACTACCGCTTCAGGGAAGTAGCCTTTTTCCTAAATGATCAAGTCTACAGTGTCAATATCTGATAAATACCCTGCTTACAGGAGAAAGGCTCATGGACGATGACTTCGCTTTTTAATTACCTTGTAATCTTCTACGTTAACGTCTCCAGATCGCTTAGATAGCTTTGACTTGTCCGGGTTGAGCAGAAGTGGGACATGAGCAAATCTTGGAATCTCCCATCCAAACATCTCGTATAATAAAACGTGTTTTGGTGCGGATGGGAGCCACTCCTGTTGTAAACGGCATACACAGAGATATAGTGTGAGATCCAATGGAAAACATGGTCATTGGTAATCATGTCACAGCGTAATGTCCACGTTTGATTCCATCGTACCTGTCCACGGACAACCTGATTGATTCCCATAAGATGATCGTCAACAACATTGGCGAGGTGGTAGGTAGGGTATCCATCGCTTTTCAGTAGCACAGAATCATCCAGCTCCTTGTTTGCAAAAATGACATCTCCATGGACTTCGTCATGCACGGTCGTTGTACCTTCAGGGATCTAACAGTGTTTTAAAGAAAAGAATTGAGTATTGCTTCTTCACCATCGCTATTTCCTTGAGCCATCGTCGTCAATTGATACAAACTTACCTTCATGCGGACAACAAAAGGCTCGCCTTTATCAGCTTTTTCCTGAGACTCCTCTGCACTAAGTAATGTGCATTTGCGGTCGTATGAGGCCACTCTGCCAGCCTTTTGAGCCTCTAAACGGACCACAGAAAGTCGATCAGGCGAGCAGAAGCAGCGGTATGCATGTCCATCACGGAGGAGTTGATCTACATGCTTGTGATAGATCCCTAAGCGTTTGGACTGATCAATGAATAAGGTTACATCAGTGTTAGGTCCGGTCAGCTTTTCACTCGGGCTATTGGCGTTTTTGTATAGTCTGATATACTACCTGCTCATATGGCTCGTGAGGACCACCAATTGTCGGTCCTTCGTCAAAGTGAATGCCGGCCCAGTCAAAGGCTCGGAGTAAGCTTTCTGTTGCTCCTGGCACATATCTTGTCTATTTGGTGTACCGAGATTTTTTCGTATTCAGTGTGATGAGAAGGTGTGAGAAACATAGCCATGTTTGAGATCTATTGAGCGGGCAGCAGATCAAGTCGTGTACCTGGTCAGTATCCTCTATCCGAAGGATGCACTGGCCGCCTGTCTTTTTGGCGAGAAGATAGTTGTAAAGAGCAGTACGGAGCCCACCTAAGTGGAGGTATCCTGTTGGTGAAGGGGCAAAACGCACGCGCGCTGGCGTCTTTGATCCTTTAAGTGCAGCCGTACTGGCGGTATTTTCTGTACTGTGAGAGCAGCAACGAGCAGGCACGAATCGTGGCAGCCGTAATGCGCAGCTACCTGAGACCCTGCATGTAGCCGCTGCTCTCCATAAAGGGGATGCCATTTGCCCTGTCCAGAGATGATTCACTGTTCGCAGCATGGTTCCGTGTGTTGAGCAATGTAGTAACGACCTTGTTCCACGCGATTAGGCTCCGGGATTAGGGTATCAGCCTGTGAAAATCCCAAGTCACAATCAGCTTTTCATGTTTTGCACTTTCTCACCATCACCCAAAACCATGAGCCGTATTCCACTAAACGTAGCTCGGACGTTGCCGAGAACAATAGGCAAACCGCCTGAACCTCTTCCACTTGATTTCTGTCCAACAGACGCTGACGCACGCTCGCTCTATCGAGCGCTTTGGCGTCAAGCTTCCTTGTCTGTTATGTACGCACGTCAACCCCGGAGATATATGCTTCGTAAGATCCGTGAAGGGTTTGATGAGGCCAAAGAACAGTGTTCATCATGGGATCAACGCCAGCTTGTCGACCGATGGGAACGAGGTATCAAAGGATCAATTTGCTTCTCAAGACTAAATGTTTCATATTGCATGGATAGAATGCTGTACTCAACATCATAATTTTTCTTCAAGCACTCAACACAAAGTTCATGTTTGAAGTTGCATCCTGCAAGTTTGGCATCGAACATCGGGTCATTTGCAACCTGTGCTCCATCGGGATCGAGCGAGAAGAAGGGTAAAGATGGATTTATGTCCTGCGAAAGATAAATTTGTCTTTTCCTATCATTATTCTAATATCGCTATTTCCTTCCTGTCCTTAGAACATCACGAATTCCAAGTGCAAAGATGCTTCAGCTGCAGAGGAGCGTGCGAGAGGATTACGAGTTCTTCATTCGAGGTCTTAATGACTCCATGCGACTTTGTCTTCGCCCATAAATACCATAGGGGTTGATATATGTTGCAAAATACAGCTATATTAATGATATATACCCTTCCAGAAAGTCCAAATAAACACTGCCATCAGAGTGTCACGTTTGCCTATTACTCTCTACCAGAAACATGATTTTCATCAGTGGGAGATACGACGACGAATAGTAAACGATTCTTCGCTTTCGCAATCGATTGCTCAGAAGAGCTCATTGAGGGAGAGAGGGAACATACAGGGTTTAGACTGGACGCGCGTTGCCATAACGTCTAAGACTATGGGTAAACTTCAATGAAGGGGGAAATGTTAAAAGTCGCGTAGCAAAGTCATGATCAAAAGGGTGCTAAAGAAGACCGGCGTAGTCGGCCAATATCGGATTAGACATGGGATTGATCTCTAGTCTGTTGCCACTTTGTGTCCTTGTGGAGATGAGAGGAGTTCCCCTTTCCCCCGTTCATTCTGGGGTGGTAAATTATACGTGTGTTTGTTACAGCATATTCGTCCACACTACCCACATTTTTGACCCATATTTACTTTATTGTTAAGGGACGAAAAGTATTCCCCAAAATTTATGCGTCGAGCGAGAACTCAGAAAGGTAGTGCAATGCAGACGTATGAATGGGAAAGAAAGGAGAGGGGAAGGAGGAAGGACAAAGGATCCATGAGTCGGTCCACTCATATTGAATAGGAAGGGGAACTGGATGGTTCCTGATAACTGTCTGGAGACTGGGTTCGGCGGAACTGATTCAAAGAATAGTGTCAGACGATTCGCCACTGGGCTTGTGCAACATCCAGCCAGGACAAGCAGTCAACGAGTCATCGATCTTTGATTTTTGTTGTGTTGCAGAAGGCTGCCACTATTCGATTTTTTATGGCCACTGAACCAATTCGGTTTGCATCACTTCTTCCATCACTCTCTTTCGTCTTCACTACCTCGATTCTCCCATTCTGACTGGAAGATCGCTCAATTGAATCTTTGGTCATTCGAAAACCATTAACATCACCTCACCTCAACTAAAAAAGGATCAGTAACCCAGCTCACACGACAGACCCAATATCCAACCATGCCTCCACCAATACTCGTTGATGATAACATCTGGAATCTGAACAGGTAATAGCTTGCACATAATCCGCACCATATCCATCGTGGGCCAGCTCTACCATAAATGTTACAGCCTGCGATAGCTTCGGTCTCCGTCGACTCACTGATAAGAAGGGATACACTGATTTTTGATCGTATCTGAGGACTGATCGAGTTCATTTGCAAAGAGTGCATGAAGACCCATCTTCCGCACCAAGGACCAGTTGTAGTCAATGCCTGAATTATGAAGAGCATCCTTTGAATTGTGGCAAAAAGAAGTCTGCCATCCATCCTTCCTCTCGTAGCTCTCTGGCTATAACACAGAGATACCCAAAAAGCTTATCTGGATTACTCATCTGTCCGTTGCCTTTTGTTCCTCCAACACCTCTCCAATCTGTAAAAAAATACTCTGTTATCAGCTCATCTGACAGAATGCACACAGAAGCCTATGGATCAGGAACGGTTTTTGATGCCTCCAAGTATGTCTTCCCTCGCCATCGCCTGCCTCAATACATGAAGGGTAAGTTTGGGAAAAAGAAAGGTTGCTGAGCTGTACAATGAAACCCAAACAGCTGTTATGCAGCAGTCGATCAATCTATTTTTCTGTGTTCGGCCCTCTTGTGTTCTGTTGTGGCATGGAAGTACCAGCTGCCATGTTATTACTGCTTCCTCTGGGATGAGCTTTGGACAGCGCCATGGATGGAAAAAGGGGCAAGAAAGCAACAGCAAGCAAACTGAGTTAAAGGGACAGCCTCTTTTTGAGGAGAGGAGTAAAGTGACAGATAAACATGGACGCTGCGCTGATGACTATCGGATAAAAGAATCCATTCTTAGATCCCTATTCCTTTTCCTTGATAGTTTCTCTTTATCCATTGCATTCACATTTACGCCAATTTGGGTCGTTTACCTGTTTTTGAATTGAGACAACAAGTAGAGGAGGAAGAGACTCTTTTGGGCGCCATCATTGACATTTGTCTTTTTCGGTTGTTTCTTCTGTTTATGTGTAATTTTTTAATCTAGATGAATCCAAGACGCCACTGGTCATCGTCGCCTGTGGTTCCTTCTCGCCCATAACCTATCTTCACCTGCGCATGTTTGGTAAGTGATCGACACACACGTAGAGGGAAAGCGGATCTTCTATTTTGGAGAATGGCGGGGTTATGAGTTGTCAAGAGCTGAGGAGCCTGGGGTCGCACGTACGTAGGCTCAAGATTATACTTTTGCCCAGTTCTTTGTTGTCGGATACAATGTATCCAACAAGAAGAGAGTTAAACCCAAACTATATGCAGCAAGTGACTAATCCACCCAACACTTCTCATATTGCTTTTTTTTTTCCCACAATGGCGCGTTAAAGAAATGGCGCGAGACCATGTTGTGGAGAACACTGACTTTGAGATTTTGGCAGGCTACTTTTCACCAGTGTCGGACTACTATCAGAAGCAAGGCCTTGCGCCTGCGAAGCATCGAGTTCGTATGTGCGAATTGGCTGTGGAGGATTCGAGTGATTGGTTGATGGTTGACGGCTGGGAGAGTTTGCAACCCAGCTATCAGCGTACAGCAGTCGTGTTGGATCATTTCCAGGAAGAACTCAATGGCGCTAATAACGAAAAAGGTATAGAGCTGCGGAATGGTGGGCGCAAACCGATTAAGATTCTGCTTCTTGCAGGAGGAGATCTAGTACAATCGTTCGCTGCACCAGATGTGTGGGCCACAGCAGATCTCCACCATATCATTGGCAATTATGGATGTCTGATTCTGGAGCGCACGGGATCCGATGTCTACGAATTTCTGCTATCTCATGACATCTTGTACAAGTACCGGCGGAATGTCTTTGTCATCAAGCAACTGATCTACAACGATATCAGCTCAACCAAGATCAGGTATTGTAAACCCTCTTGTTTGACTCCTTTGTATTATTTTTGCGGAGCATTTTGTCTGACCTGAACCTCCTGCCTTTTCTGTTTTATAACCAACCTACTAGATTGTTCATTCGTCGCGGCATGTCCATCAAATATCTATTGCCGTCGGCTGTTATCCAGTACATTTATGAACAAGGACTGTACAAAACAGACCACTAGCGGGTGGGCCAGCGCATCTCATCCTCTGTAGGCTTGCTAACCCAATGCTTGTCGTCAGTCGATATTTTTCATGTGTAAAGTTACCAATCCTTTTCGACAAGACAGCTCAATGACGGCCTTTTAAAGGACGCAAATACGAATAAGCTCAACGTTAACCCAGGATTTGTCAAAGGAGAGAAGGGTTGGTCTCAACACATGTCGTATATTTGCCTTTTCTCAGCATATATCCATGTAATAATATCTCCATTTTGTGGATGCGGTTCCAGCACACTCACAATAACGTTGGCAGCATATCCTCTTATCCCTCGTTTCGTTTCTTCTTGTAGAATATTCACTTTTCTCTTTTTTCATATCCCATGTCCTTTTCGTTTTATTCAATTTCATGATAAAATCAAACTTTGAGCAGCCTTTTGAAGATTTTTGTGCGCCTGTCACCCTTTTGATATGAACTGTTTTGCCATCCTTAAATTCTGGCGGCGACTCTGCCTTCCTGGCTGACGATGTTGCGCAGACGAGCCAATTCAGCGAGGTTGGCATCAACCAACTTAGCTGTTTCGCGTGCGCAACCGACAGAGGCCTGATAACCAAAGCCGGCATGGCCATAGTTGTGTGCTACAATTACAACTGCACGCTCTGGATGCTCCTGCTGAAGTTTGGCCGAGTTCCAGTCCAAGCGCTCGACGCGTGCCGAGACATTGACGCCACCTCGGCGGTTTGGACGGAGGCCAACACAACTGCGTAGAACCGTGCAGGTTGAGAAAAGATCGGGACGTGTGCGCTTCACACGATCAAGAATTGCACGCGTCGTTTCCTCGCATGGGGTATCTCGACTATGCAAAAGATATATATGCGTGTGTTTTTTATCAGCGTGAGTGATCGTTTTACAACAAGACAGCGACGCTTGAAAGGCATGATTATCCATGCCAGGACACCAATTCGTGTCTTTTCAATGTCATCCTAGGCACTGGATATAAATAGACTTACGTGTTATGATGTTGCATGGTGCCTCCAAGGATAATTTCGCCATTATCGCGAGGGATAATGTAGGTGATAGTGCCTGTACCCATGGCACTTCCCTCGGCATACCGCTCCATTGTGAACTGCTTGGCGATCGGCCAAAGGTGGTCTTCAACTTTCACAATGACAATCTGGCCACGGGTCGGGAACATTTGGTGGTCGTGTACACCAAAGAGATTTCGTGAGCCAAGACCAGAGCAATTAACAATGATATCCGCTGTAGCACCGTCTGGAGTGTGAGGAATACGGGCAAGTGCCTGTAGACTTGGAACGGTGACTCGTTCCAAAGTGCCTCCAGCCTGAAGGAATTTCTTTTCAAGGTACTTGAGGTATTTTGGTGCATTCACGGCAACAGTCGTGTAGGCAATACCAAAGTCAATACCTGGAGGAAGTTCCTCCTTGGGGATGTATCGATACTAGCAGATGAGAAAATGTTTTGTTAGATCAACGGCGAAGCGTGAGTAAATGTGAGATATGTATATATGTGTGACAGAGGATCTTTGATGGTAGTGCCTTTTTGGCGCAGGGATTAGTTTTGATTGGTGACAGACAGGGTTTTGAGTCCTCGTGTGCCCTTGTGGTTGTACTTAAATTCTGATGTTTTAGCCCTTTCGCTCACAGATGGCAACAACGCTGTTCTCGGCCACGAATCCAACCTGTCCTCACCGGTGATGGTTCTTTCTCTTACATTCTTTACAATCCTCTTGAACCAAGGATCCTCGAAATTCTTTGGTTTGACTTCCCAGTAGTCGTGTCCAGTCAAAAACATGCAACCCGCCTCGGGGTCAGTCTCTGCTAGGTGAGAAAAACGCTCAAAAGTTGCCGTATCGTACTCTATTATCAATAACAGAATATTATTGATCCATGGAAAGAAGAGGCATTAAAACATAATCGTTTGTCAGTGAAATATCCTGATTTTCTTTGCGATAATTGCTCCTTAGTTTGTGAGATTTATATACCTTGTTGTTGCAGATCGGCAATGTCAGCGTACGAGCGCCAGTGGGCTCCAGCCCTTTAATAAAATGTTCAAGAATCAGATAGTTAATTCTCTAGCTACACAGTGCCAGTTCTCTTATATTACTTCAGTAAACACAGTGAAGAATCATTCTCACCATGGAGACGTGTAGTCGACGTGGATATCTGAAGGAAGATGGGTAGCAACAATTTTAACATGGTATCTGCCAGGGTAGCCTTCGAGAAGGGCGAGGCCAGTTGATAAACCAGACACGCCGGCACCGAGGATGGTAACATTGTACTTTCGAGTCATCTTGATAGCGTGAGAAATGGAGGAGGAAAAAAGGCGGTAAAGGAGTAGAAAAGGAAGTTAAAGAAAGAGAAGAAAGGCACCACCTCTGCTGTACATAAATGCTTTTCCTATGTACACGTGACCATGGGGAGAAGGAGGAGAGAGACAGACAAGTTTTTTTCGTCTGCTCTCATTTCTTTACTCTCATCGACCTGTCTCTCATTTTCCTCCCCAATCTACTCACGACCACCCAGAAAGCACAGCAACACGACCATTTGCAGTGCTCCTCTTTCCAACATATACCCCCTCTCGAACTCCTCCCAGGATATTTTCTCTTAGCACAGCTGTTTATAGAGATCCAATATCTAACCCGCCAACTTCTTTATACGCCAAGCCTGACACTTTCACCACCATGTCGACACCTAAATATGCTGCTAAAAGTGCAGCTCGCCAGTTGTAAGAAACACTTTTTTGACGAGCGCTGGAGAGTTTCTGGCTTGAACTCTCCTCTTTTTCTTCTCTCTCTCTCTTTTTATCGTCAGCCTTTGGTATTCTTCTTTTTTTTCCCTTCACTCTGGAGAGCCACCCCTTTTATCTCATATTCTGCGCTCTGCTAGGAGACCCCTTTCTCCTCCGCGGTTGACAAACGGTGGAAGCCGTTGTATTTGTCCTTGGTGTTGGTATCAAGGCACACCTGGAGGCTGAAGGAGGTGAGCCACAGATAGTGCAGAATAGCTCAATAATTAACCGTACCCATTCTGCTTTTCAACCTATTTTTGTGACGAACAGGAAGAACTTTACGAAGGGCTACACCGAATGGCAGGCAAAGGTGCGTGAAGCAACATCGAATGACCCCTGGGGTCCCAGCGGCACCCAAATGAACGAGCTCGCGCAGGCAACTTATCACCAGTAAGTGCACTATCCCTTGTTTTCCCTCTTGTATTTTTTTTGTGTGTCGACTTTTGTCAGATGAATTCATGGAAGGTGTGGAACGGACTGCATGAGTTTCTGGAAATCGGGAAAGACCCAATAGCCAGCCCAGCCTGAAAGCAGGGTCACCAAAACAAGACAGCCCTAGACCACGACTACATCCCACCAGCGCAAAAAAAGCCCTGGTCAGCAAAGAATGGGGACACCACAGCAATATCCACCGAAACGCAAGACAAGTGCTACCCTGCGAGAGAGAGGGAGAGAGAGCGACGCGCGGATAAAACGATGACGACTCTCATCGGTCATTTATTAGTCTTATTTTGTTTTGTCTCTTGTTGGTACTGGGTATCAGCCAGGGATCTTTCCCAGGAGAGTTGTCGTTCGTTGTGTTTTGCTGCAGCTGTTTTGTCTCCACCTCGACATAATGCCAGTCAGTCGTCAGACACT
>JAAAIY010000005.1:0-10650 GCA_016098105.1 Actinomortierella wolfii
GATGTGAAGGGCAAGCCGTGGTAGCTTCTCCGTTCGCGGCCATCCAAGCATACAGTCATCAGGCATATCGCTGGGCTCCAGGTTGGGGAAAAGTGCTGTGATCCACTTGATCGCCAATTGCCACAAAGCCGACACTGCTCCGCAGTTGTAAAAGGCGTGGCGGAGGTCTTCCACGTGCGGCGCCTCCTCGGGATAGTCGATCAGACAGCGTTTGCATTCTCCTCTGTCATTTTCATCCTTGTCCTTCTTCCACTTGGCTCTCTCGCTCTCGGTATAGATGGCATGGTGAGCTAGGCGGTACATAAAGCTTCGTTCCTTTGGAGAATTTTTTTGTAAACAATCTCACCTTCTGTCTCTCCCCACTCTTCTTCTCTCTGAGTTGAACGAGAAGATGCATGAGTTTAGTCAACCCAGCACCCTGGGCGATGACAGCTTGTCGACAAACAGAGACTAGGTACCCCAGCTTTGACTTACTTTCACAATGAATCTGAACCGTGGTGTGCTCCACCTATTTGTGACACAGTAGAAACCAGTTCAACAAAAAGCAACACATTGCGGGCTCCATTGAACGTAATTTTGGTAATCCTATCCTTTAATTTCTAAGCATTACCATAGTATAACGCGTATAAAGTAATGAGTATCATTTCTTCACAATTGCAGATAGGATCGAGCATCTTTGATGGATATAAATCGTTAGGACTAGTTCACTTCCATGTCTTGGGTTTTGGTTGGTTGCAACCTCTCAAACACCGTATGTAAATGTTTCATGCCGACAGTACAAAGGAAGAGGGATCAATCTCGCATGCACTGCCAACTAATGGCTCCTCGTGTAAGGCTTCGTTATTATTATTATTATTTTTACGCGTGTGTTAATTTGGTTTCTTGACGTAATGGTTCGAGAGTGTGCTCAAGTGGCCTTTTAGTATACCCAAGGTCGTGAACTGGGTAACATCATGATGCAGTTATTGCTGATTATCGTCTCCATTCGCTGCGGCTTCACTTGATGCATCAGGAGATATCTCAAGAATAAAAATAACTGCCATTTTTACACCTGTGCTTCTATACTATCTTTGCGCCAAACGGGCGATGAGGGGAAATAACCATTAGAATATGAACAACACGAAACTATAGCCAGCATCTGGTCCAAAGTTTTCTTTGTATTCGAGCGAGAATAAGTGGTTCAACACGTTCAAGAATAGGCCACAGTGCAACACGAACTCAAGTCAAAAGAACTGAAACAGAAACACGGTGGATATTCAGTGAGTGGACTTTCAGTATATTTTAGGATTGATGAGTAGCTAAATTGTGTCAATCTGAAACGGAGGAGGTCAAAGCGCAAATATCCATATTCAAAGAAGTCTTTTTTTTTTTCTTCATAGAGTATCTCATTTTTTTAATTGGGACACACCATGGCTTGATCCCAATCCTCACTTCCGACGCAAAGTCGGCACACAAAGAGGCCATGAGGATCAAATTTATCCTTGATCTCCCGCAGCTTCGGGTAATTATCGCCAAAGAAGCTGTACTGCCAGTTTGGCTCATTTGCATCGGCCTCGTTAAAGTATGTGCCTCCACCTGGGGTTAGGCTAATGAGGCGGGCATTAGCGGTCGTCATCATTGTCTGAGCACGTACTTGTTCCTGTAGCGGCGTGTCATCGGACCAAAACTCAAACAGAATCACCAGCATAAGCGCCTTACGCCATGCCGGCGTCACTGATGTCTCCTCGGAAGTACCCTTTGTGACCTCACGCCCGGCCACAAGAGCAGCCAAGTATGTGCCATTCGGGTTGAACGGCGCCACGTCCGTCTGGATACTCTCCAACGTCGACGCAAGCCGCTCTACATTCTCCTCCGTCTGGAACAGCTCGTACGGAATCAGGCGACTGCCCAAGTAGATTGCAGTACCGCCAACGGTTATTTGGTCTTCAAAGTGTGGTGATGCCGCCAGAAACGACGGGAAGTTTTCAACAATCTCCTCTTCTACAGTAACATCCGGCAGTGAATGGACGTAATTGAGGAATGGCGCCAAACTGGCTTTGGCCTCTTCGAGTGTGGCATTCGGAAGGTAGTAATTGATGTTGACCATTTGGCGTTCGACCATGTTGTATCCAGACCAGCCATCCTCGGAAAAGCGAATGTTGTCAGCATACATTCGACGCACAATCTTGCCCATGGTAGCCTCGGTCGTGGACCTGACGATAATGGAAGCGTGGTTGAGGTTCTGGTATCCTGGGTGTGTACGAATGACGCCCTCGACGACGACACCAAACGTACCACCGCCTCCGCCGCGGAGCGCCCAAAAGAGATCTTGGTTCTGGTAGGCGTTGGCGACACGCAGTTCGCCATCGGCAGTCACCACTTTGTACTGGAGAACGTTGTCAACGCAGAGACCATGGTAGCGTGAGATTGGGCTGTGGCCTCCACCCTGGCAATAGCCACCAATAGAGCTAACGCTGCCAAAAGCTCCGCCAACGGCGACTCGTCCGTGCTCATGGACGGCTTGGTACAAGTCTTTAAGGAGCACACCTCCTTCCATGACAGCTGCATGGGTGCCAGGCGTGCCATCTGGGGCACCTTCGGGAACAAACGAATCAACAACTGAGATCTTATTCATAGGATGGATCCAGATATTGAGCGAATCGGCCGCTGTACTGCGGCCAAGGAAGCAATGGCCCGTGTTCTTGATAGCAAGGCGAATGTTGTGTTTGGCTGCAAACCGGACGGAAGCTTGAACATCGGCAGTAGTCAATGCCTTGACGGAATACAATGGTACAGAACCTTGCAGACATGGTTGAGATCTATTGAAACCTAAGCAGCCTTGGCCGTTCAATGTCTCCCAGTTTGTTACTTCGACAGCGCCAGGTTGATTTTGACGCCAAGTGGCGTTAAAGTAGCCTGCCTTAATCTCGTCGCACCTGGCTTTGTCATAGTAGGGGTCATGGCATTCTCGAGCGACTGGAGTAGTCACAATAAGGCGACCGCCGACCGTCTCATTTAAGGCAGACCAAGTCGACTCATTTGGCCAGCAGGGTTGACTGGGGTGGCATCGACAGTGGTAACCGGGTGGTGGTGTGAGAGGTTGGGGACTAACAATGTTGGTGAAGAGAACAAATAGGACCGCGGTGGGAAAGAGCTGTGCAAGTGAAGGAAACATGTTGGTGTAGAGCTAAAGTATTGAGTCGGTGAGAAAAAAAAAGAAAGAAAGATCGGTGGTTTGGTGTATTTTTAAGGATTCTCTAACCGATGAGGATTCTATTTTCATGAGGATAATGTGCTGTGCAACTGGTAAAGGCGTTCATGCTATTTGCATCTTTACTGATTGGCTGCACTAAAGAAAGACGGAAATATCTCCGTCAGCTTGTCCGTTCCAGTCAAAAAGGGTGTAGTACACAGAGGGGCGAAATCGCCCAATGGCTGCAGTTGGATGATCATACCAACCAAGCTTTCTTCTCTCCAACTTTCCTTTTCTTTCCCCCTTCCCAGTTAAAAGTAGGAACGGGCCGCGCCGACTCATCCCTTTCCATTTCCCACCCAATCATCATAGTCGCATATCATTTCTTCACTCTCCTTTTCATTGAAATCTCCTTAATTCAAGCCCCGGATCATGATAGGCACAGTATTTTAGCAATTGCTGTTAAATATCATGAAGATCCACTGCATGGAATCATCAGAGTGTTTCTGTCTAATGGTGCGCTGATCTAATGGAAACATGTTGAGCATACTGATAACATCTGATCAAAGGTAGCCAGACGCCAAATGGCTGTCAAGAAATTATGGGTGAAGATTGTAGGAGAACTACGGGAACTGGTGGACGAGACCTTGGACCGAACCGTTATGTTTCGTTATGCTGCTAACACAGTTTCTTTTTTCTCCACATATTCTGGTCATCGAAACGCTGTTTTAAACCTCCTCGGATCCGTCGAGTCATTGTCTTTTCTTCCTTTTCTTTCCTTCCTTTTCCTTATATTCTCTCCTTGGAAATGAACAGGTATATATCTCCTTGACTTTTTTTCTGTTTTCTCGCAGTAACCTTTGATCACATTAGCGCATATGTTCTGTGACTCTATCATTTTCATAGAGATGCTATGAATTCAAGTCTTTTTTTTTCTTGCCGCTACCTCTGTTGTGAGTTTGGTCAGAGATATCCTGCAAATACAAATAGGGAACCAACCAGAGGGATTAAATTGTAAGCCACGTTACCCAAATTTCTTGAAACAGCTGGCGATACCGCGATTGCCTGTCAAAGCGATAACCGAGGCCATGTGCTCTGTACTGGAACGAAGGCCTACTACAGTTCATTACTTTCAAAAGCTTGAATGTATCATGATAGACTGAGAAATTAAAGTGACAAACTTGTCTTGCCTTCAGGAGTGATAAAAAAAGTCTTCTCTTGTATTAAGGGAAAGAGCCCTGGGGATCTTGTCAAATCTAAAGTTGGCTGCGGTCGAATTTTAGTGCGAAACCAATGACAAAAATGATGGGTGACTGTGATCGCCGAAATCATGTCGTTGTACATCTACGGTCAAGCTATTTTTTTTAATATATCGTTCCACCGCCAGTCCTCAGAACATCCCTTTATTCCAACTATAACATCGAAAAACGCCTGGGCCACAAAACATCTGTTCATCTTTGTGAGAGTGTGGATTCCTTGTGCTACCAAACCCAAAAATCCACCGTTAATCAATTTCAGTGGCTTAGGATGCCTGGTCACATGCTCATCTCGTTTCACCCAAATGGCGTGTATATAGAGGGGTGGGGGAGAAAAAGGACAAGCTTCTCTCCTAACACACACAATCCCCAATTGCAACCACAATTGTCCCTGCATTCATTTTTGAAAGCGACATCCATTCAAGTTCTTTTATATTCAATTTTATTTTATTCCTCAGACACAACACCCCCCTTTCTCCACCCCTCAGTTTTAACATTGACCCACCGCTGCGCGAAGATCTAGACCATCATGGCGGGACTTTTTGATAATAATAGTATGAATTGTGCCATCAACAATATGCCCTTGGACAACTTTGCCTCGGCTACCGTTGCTTCCAACCATGACAACAATGTCATTGCCGTCTGCATTGCTCACGATGAGGCCTCCCAGACCTCAAAGTGCTACGTTTACACTACGTGTAAGTCAGTCATTTCCCACTCTCGATGGGTATAATAAGGATTATTTTCTTTCACTTTTTTTGAATGGGAGCGGGGGTGGAATTCCATGCTCTCCTACTTCCATCTACTGGATTTTTTTGGTTGTTTGTTTTGGTTGCTCCAAAAACGTGTATAGTAGATTAATTTTTTCTCTGTTTTCGTCGTTATTCTTTTTTCATTTCTTTCAGTGGGGGCAAGAACTCAGTGGCGTTCCTGACATCCCTGTAGATAATTGCGCAAGAAAGCTCGCAGGCTCCTGTGGCAGGGGCGCCTGCGAGCGGACTTGCCGGGTCGGCGGCACCGACGAGCATGCATCGTTTGTGAGAGAGATGATGTGTTCCTCGAGCGGTACCACCGCCGGACCCAACACTACCCCTGCCTTGTTCAAGGTGGCCAAGATTGGTAGTGATGCTATGGTTGATGACAAGGATGTGCAGAAGAACGGACCACTGAGCAGCAAGAACGTGAAGACAACGATGATGATGAGCAAGAACCCTTTCCTTGCAGACTCGGAGATGGCGAGTACGACGACGACTACGTCGGTTGTTGGTGAGAATCGGTATCCAGTTGAGATTCAGACCACTTTGACCATCACGTCGAATAACGACAAGAAGAACACCTGGTACGGCTTCATCGCCGACGGTGCCTTGTACTTGCGAGGTGATGGCTGGGGCGACATGGAAATCCGTGAGGTAAAGTATTATGGAATGTTCTTTTATTCCATACAAAAACATCCTGGTTGGGCCTAGCGGCCACTCAATTTCCTACGTTTTCCCTTTCCTCTCCCCCCTTTTTTCACTCCACCGCCTTTTCCGCCTTGTGGTCCCATCGTATTGCACAGAAACGATGAATGGCCACCAGAGGTGGGGCTGGATATGGTTGGAGAAAAAAGATGGTGTCTTCCTGGTCCCCCAACCTCAGATTCGAATATTGCCCATTATTATATTTGTTCTTTTTGTCCTAACCGAATTCTTTTAATTTCATTTCAACAGAGTATTGTCGCTGTTCTTGAGCTTGCCGAGGAGCAGCTCGGATGTGAAAAGGTGTATTTGTGCCTTGAGAAGAGTAATCCTGATCTTGGTAAGTCGTTTTTCCCTTGTGGAGATGAACATGATGGAGGAGGTCCATGCGCTCTTTATTTCTCTCGTACTTTCCCCGCCTGACATGAAAAAAGACCACCCTTGTTAACCGTAACACCAACTTTTTTTTTCTGCGTAAATCTGCATCCCCACGACTTGTTTGTCAATAGCCAAACTTGTGCGAGCTCTGATGTATGCCGACTTTGAGATGGTATACCCAGGTGTGCTGCCGAATGCCGATCCCAAATATTTGGTGATGGGTATCTAAAGGCATTAAGCAGCCTGAAAGTCAGGACAAGAACAAAAAAAATGAAGAATCCTCCACTCACCCTTCTCTTCTCCCCCCCCCATCCATTCATTCATGATATTTTGCAAGGGCATTTTGAATGCCGAAAATCCACAACTCTGCTTTCATTATTTACAACTTGTATACCTAGCATGTAGCGCCCTTGGCTTTATTCATTTTTTGGTGTATAAAAATCTTCTCAACATTTACCCTGTAAAAATATCATTATTATTATGTTCCACTTTGAGGTTTTTGGAAGACATTTGATGTTGGCTTTGAGGAGCTAAGGAGAGGAGTACTGGTATAGGGGGGTTGGAGAAGAGAGAGAGCAAGGGTGGATTCTTGTTGTGCGAAGGAGTTTGGAAGGGGAAAGTGAGAGCAAAAAGAAGACATATTTTCAGATGCAACTGTGAGCTGTTCAATCCACATCATCAAAAAAAAAGATGCAAAGTGTGGTATCATTTGCTCTCTTTCAGGCATTCTTAACGGATCATCTCCTACAGTCTCCACCTTTTTTTTTTAGCAGCGTGAAAAGAAATGACTCCGAAAAGTAAAAAAGTATATATCCATGACGAAACAAGAAAGGGAAATGACGGGTTGAGAACATACAATACTATCGAGAAAAAAAAAACCTGGAATATGACTCGGGTTACGATTACGAGAATGAAATAAAATTTTTTGTTGTACATTTTTTAAGAGTAGCACCCACCATTCATGAAAACTATGATAAAAGAAAAAAAAAAGAGAGAAATCTAGTTGCTCTCCCTTCCATCAGAAATGGCTAAAAAAACGTGGAGTAAACAGGACATACTTGCGACGGTAGCCGCTATTCTCCTCCTCTGTCTTTTCTCTTTCTTTCGTTCATTCTTTTCATCGACAACATCTTTCTTTCCCATGTTCGTAGTCTTGGAGGAAAAAAAAAGAACATTTGCGTGTTTGCTGTATATTATTCTACTGCATTTTGTTTCTCCACCTATTGGCTCGAAGTGTCGACCCACAGCTTGACTGTCTTGTCCTTGTCGATGGCACCCGAAGCGATGATGTTTTGTGTGGGATGGCATGCTACACACAGTACAACATCTACAGATATCAAGGGGAGGGGGAGAAAAAGCAAAAAGGAAAGGGGAAAGGGGGCGTGGGGAAAAAAAGAAGAGGAATGAAAATGTGTCAAAAACACATGTCCCATCATGCCAAAATATCTCTCCACAACATCACACCCTAGCGTGCATAAACCAGAAAAGAAGACTAAAAAACTGATCATGCGAACGTGTGCGTCTGTGTGTTTTTGAAACTACAACTTACCGGTATGACCCTCAAGTTTCTGAACAATCTCGCGTGTCTGCAAGTTCCAGATGTATATACAGTTATCCTCACTACCACTGACAATCCACTTGCCACCTGTGACAGAGAAGCTACCAAAGATACAGTATGCATCGTTCTTATGGCCGGTGTAGGTCTTGAGGCACTTGCCCGTGTGGTAGTTCCACAGTCTTATCGTGTCATCCAACGTCGATGCCAGAATATATTTGCCGTTGGGAGAGAACTTGACAAACGATCTATATCATACAGAGAATTTTTTGTCAAGAGCAGATGTCAGTGGGCATGATAAAAAAAAAAGACTCGTCTGATTTATGGAGGAGCTAGAGCCAACACGGGTTTGGTTGTAGTGTACTCTCTGCGTGTGATCGACGGAAAGAAAAGGTGTGCACAATCACAACGGAGGTATCATCGCCTTCGCCCATCTTGGCTCATGCGTGCATGCTCCTCTCCCTCGGTCGTCTATCAGTGTTTGATAACCGGATAATTTCTTACACTGGTGGATTGTTGTCGTCAATCAATGTCTTTAAGCATTGTCCTGTCGTTGTGTCCCAAATTCGCCTAAATAAATTGATTGATTAATTAACCCAGCATTGTAGTGGTATTGGAACAGAAAGAAATGACATTACAAAAGAAGGGCAAAGACAAAGACATGGGATTAGTGTGAGCAAAGAAAAAAAAAGTGTTGTACGTGCGAGCAATATGTATCATTTGATCTTTAGATAACGACAAAGCGAATAAACAAAATGAGCTTAAAAATAACGGAGAAAAAAAAAACAACTTACACAACTCCATCATAACTGCACGAGACAATCATGGTGCCATCGCGGTTAAAATGGACAGCGTTCACTGGGTCCGAGTGCGCAGGCAGGGTTTTGATCGACTTGCCTATCATAAAATTTCCGCCAGAATCATCCCAAAACCAATGAAAAGGCTATAGCGTTAGACTTGACATCCTGTGCGGACAAAAATTAAAAAGAGAATGTGCGAGTTCCAGAGATTCTATACCTTTCCTAACATCCCAGATGCGCACAGTTTCATCAAAGGATCCCGATACAATCAGGTTGGACTGTGGATTGTAGTTGACGCAAAACACATAGTTTGTATGGCCGCGTAGAACCTTGGTCGTTGTGCCCTAAAAATGCGAAAATAACAACAAGCGTTAATATTTCATATTGTTCTCTTGTATTGGTCTAAAAAAGCGAGTGCACCACATTTGTACGCCTTTGCTCTCGAGTTGTGCAAGCATTATTCTCCTTTTGCTTCTGCATGACTGAACACAAAGTTTCTTACAGTTTCTAAGCTCCAAATGCGCACCGTCTTATCATCTGACGCCGAGCACAATGACAACGAGTCTGTGGCCCATGCAACGTCCGAAATACCCTGTGTGTGTCCCTCAAGCGTCTGTTCGTGCTTGCCATCAAATGCATTCCAGATCTTGATCGTCTTGTCAGAGGCTAGAGTATCGAGAAATTTGAAAGGGCATTGTAGCGTATTTTGATACATTAGTTTTTGATTTTCCATCTCTTTGTTCTATAGAAGGACGCCACGTGCTGAGCGGCATGCTTCCAACCTTCTTTAGCATTACGATGGGCGCTCCCGTTTTCTCCTGCACTCCCTTCTTTGTGCGATCCATCATAAAGTATCTTTTATCGTAAATGCAAAAGAGCAAAGTGGGGTATTTGCTTCCATGACCAGTCTTCCCGCTGGCAGTTAGATTCCGTGATTACGCAGAATTGGTCAGCCAATAAAGAAAACCGGAAACAAAAGGCCGAGAGTATGCCACTTGCATGAATCAATCCAGCAAAAATGTATCTGTCCACAGGTCACCCGCATAAAAGAGCCAACAACAGGGCACAGAGAAATAAACACCTTAAACCCTAGTATCTTCTCAATGAGACATACGCATGCAAGCACCTGCCAACAAGCTCTATCTCGCTCTCGCACACAAACAAAAAAAATGAGGACATCTCTCACTCTTTTTTTTCAAAACGGCATCACGTCGATCCGCGTCTTTTTTCCCCCCTTGTAACAATAATTCTCCGTTATGAGCCACGAAAGACACACCGTTCAAGATCCTAGTTCATTTCTGCATCTTCCCTTCTTACTACCATCTGAGTGTAAGATGAAAAGGGAAGACCAGGATTCTGTTATGGAGATGGAGATGGGTGAAAAGAAGTATCGTCTTCCACATGGAGGTGGAGAAGGGAGGCGTCATTTTCGCGCTTTTCATCTCCAGTCATTATCCATGAAAGAGGAATGCATGATGGTGCTCATAGAACATATGTCCTCTTGGTTGGTACTGTGTGAAAACCCACTACCATCATCCACTGTTATCCGATAGGACAACTGCGGTGGACCACTTGGTTGTTGCCTTTCCCCCTCCCCTGCGAAGACAGGGTAGTCCTCACCTCTCCCCTTTCTCGCACTCTCACTCTTCGTTTGCTCTTTCCCGAAAAACATGAATGAGAAAAGTAAAGGAAACGTACATGAGCTGGCAAGCCATTTGCCATCAGGTGAGAACTTGACACTGGAAACGGCCTTGCGATGTCCTACCAATGAGAACTTCAGTTCATAGTTTGGTTTTCTTTGTTGCTGCTGTTGCTGTGGCGGCGCTGTTGGTTGGGGTCCTACTCCATGGTGAGGAGGCATACCATGTAGAGGCATACCAGCTCCTGGGTGGTGTGGGAGCGGTCCATTCGTGGGTGTTGGGCCATTCATGCCGAGTGGATGGGCGCCACCATTAGTGGAGACGTCTTTACGAGCCTTCTTTGTGGGTCCATCGTGGTCGTATGGGCTGGTTTGGTCGTCCTGCCGAAAGGC